>PISX010028320.1:0-21742 GCA_004024625.1 Mellivora capensis | reverse complement strand
CACCCAGGTGTCCCTCCTAGGCAGTTTTCCTGCTGATGTTTAGGCTGAGTCCTGAGGTGAGTGAGGCTATACACAACTTTTAAGAGTGGGTTCTTCATTCCCTACAGTTCTATGGTTTTCATGAATATAATCTCTTTGGTTTTCCAAGCCAGACATTTTAGGGGCTCATCTATCCTGTGCAGTACCTAGGGCTCAGTGCCTGATGTAGAGCACAGACCCTTTGCTTCTCAGGCAATTTTTGTATTTTTGAGATTCCATCCAATTTTGGATTCTTGTTCCTGGGGTGAGTTTTTTGGTTTTGGTTTTGGCAAGAGTGTCTCTGCTTCTCTTATCTGTTTTGATGCTTCCCTTTTATCCTTTGTTGTGGAGGCTCAGAGGAGATAATCAGAGGAGATTATTCCATATGCAGTTGTAAACTTGTTGGGTACATGGAAGTAGATGGGTTCAAGATCTTCATAAGCTGCCATCTTGAACCGATCCCCTGACACCATCTTGATTACCATTGTTCTGCAGGAACTTTTGAAATTGGGAATTGGGGGTCTTCCTACTTTGGCCTCCTTTGTTAAGATTGGCTATTTTAAGTCCCTTGAATTTTCCTGTGAATTTAGAATTTTAGAATTCAGTCAATTCTGAAAAAGGAGCTAGTTAAGTATCCAATAGGGATTGTGTTGAACCATAGATGAATTTGGGGAGCATTGCCACCTTTACAATATTAAGTCTTCCGACCCGTGAACACTTCTGTTTATGAAGATGTTTTTAAATTTTTTTCAATAATGTTTTGTCATTTTCAGAGGATAACTTTTGCACTTCTTTTTTTTCACTTCTGCACTTCTTTTGTTTGTTTTATTTACTTATTTGACAGAGATCGCAAGTAGGCAGAGAGGCAGGCACAGAGGGGGGTCTGGGAAGCAGGATCCTTGCTGAGCAGAGAGCCAGATATGGGGCTCAATCCCAGGACTCTGAGATCATGACCTGAGCTGAATGCAGAGGCTTTAACCCACTGAGCCCCAAGTTTTGCACTTCTTATGTTAAATGTGTTCCCAGTATCTTATTCATGTTGGTGCTATTTAACATTTTTTTTAATGTCACTGTTTGATTGTTTATTGAAAATGTATGGAAATATAAGTGATATTTATATATTGACCTCATATCCTGCAACCTTGCAGACCTTGTTATTAATTCTAATAGCTTTTAGTTGATTCTACTAGCTTTATAATTAGAATAGCTATTAGAATTCTAATAGCTTTAGTTGATTTCCTAGAATTTTCTAGATACAGGGTCACATTATTTGCAAATAGAAGTAATTTTACTTCTTTTTTCCCAATCAGGATGCCCTTTATCTTATTTTCTTACTCTAGAATCTCCAACACAAAGTAGAAATAGAAGTGGCAAGAATGGACATTCTTTTAGTGTTTCTGATCTTAGCAAGAAAACAACCAGTCACCATTAAGTAAGATGTTAGCTTAAGAGTTTCCATATATGCCTTTGATCAGATTGAGGAAATTCCTGTCTGTTATGAGTTTGTTGGATCATTATCATGAGAGGGTTTGTAAAATGCTTCTTGTCCATCTGTTAAGATAAGCATGTGGCTATTTAAAATTTTTTTGCTTATTTCTTTGCTATATATTGTTTTCATTGTATTAATTTTTATTATTTTTTTATTTTTATTTTTATCATATTAATTATTTTTAATTTTCTTTTTATTTTTGTTTTTGAATTATATTAAAATGATGTCTTTTGTTATATTATATTGTTTATATATTATTTTATTTTTTATATTTTTATTGTTTTTTAATATTTTCATTATATATTTTTATTGCCTTTATTATATTTTTCTTAATTTTTATTGTTATACATTAAATATGAATATGTGATATTTTTATTATTTTGTTTTTTATTACATTAATATGATATATTAGATTGTTTGATATGGAATTTAAACAAATCTTGAATTCCTGGAATAAATCCCATATAATCATGAAATGTAACTCTTTATATGTTACTGAATTTTATTTGTTACATTTTGTTGAGGTCTTATTTATTTATTTATTTATTTTTTATTGTGCATTTATATCCATAGAGATGTTGGTCTATAGTTTTCTTATCTAGTGATATCTTTGTCTGGTTTTGGTATCTGAATGATACTACCCTCATAGAATGAGTTGGGTTCCCTCCTCTCCTTTTTGGAAAGGTTTTTGAAGAATTGTTATTAATAGTTTCAGCATTTGGCATAATTCACAAGTGAAACCATTTGGAATTGGGGTTTTTGGTGAAATAGATCCAGTCTTCTATACCTTGTTATAGGTATAATCTGATTGTCCATTATTTCTTGAGTCAACTCTCATAGTTCGAGTCTTTTTCTATGAATTTGTCTATTTTATCGAAGTAAGTTCATTTTTAATTTTAATCAGTTTAATTTTAATCAGATCTCACATAATTCTCTTTATTTCTGTGTGATCAGGAATAATATCTCCTCTTTCACTGCTGATTCTAGTAGCTTGGGTCTTTTCTTTCCTTTTCTTTTTTAGTGAGTCTAGTTGAAGATTTGTCACTTTTGTCAATCTTTCGAAGGATCACATGTGATTTGTTATTCTGTTGTCATTTCTCTATGTCATTAATTTCCAGTGAAAATTTTACTTTTCCTTCCTTTTGTTTGCTTTTGCTTTAGTTTGCTCCTCTTGCTTCTTTGACTTAGGTTAGCAGAAGTTCAGGTAATTGATTTGAGAAGTTGCTTTTTCATATAGGCATTTACAGCCATCTATTTCCCTCTCAGCACTGCTTTAGTAGTACCCTCTAGGTTTTGGTATGATCTATCCTTACTTCTATTAATCTCAAAGTATTTTCTAATTTACAGTTTGCTATCTCTTTGAGTCTTTGATTATATATTGTTTAATTCTGCATAGTTGTGAGTTTCCCAAATTTCTTCCCATTACTGATTTCTAGTATCTTGTCATTGTGATAAGAGAGCATATTTTGTATTATTTTTAACCTTTAAAATTCACTGTGATTTGTTCGTCTAGCATATGACTTATCCTCAAGAAAGTCCATGTGCTTTTGAAAAGAATGTATATTCTGTTGATGGGTGGAGTGTTGTATAAATGTCAGATTTGTACTGTTGGTTTAGAGTATGGTTCAAGTCTTCTCTATGTTTATAAATCTCTGTATAGTTGTTCTATCCATTATTGAAAGTGACATATTGAAGTTTCTGACTATTACTGTCATATTGTCTATTTCTTTTGCAATTTATGTCAGTTTTGTTTTTGTATATTTGTTTGTAAATTGTTAAGTGAATATGTTTACAATTGCTTCATCTTTCTGATGATTTAACCCTTTTATCATTATAAAATGATCCTATCTATCATTATTAACATTTTAAAAGTCCCTTTTGTCTACTGAGTGTATCCACTCCAGCTTTCTTATGGTTGTTTGCTTGAGATAAATTTTTCCATGCTTTTAATTTTAATCTATTTATAATTGACTCTCAAATGTGTCCATCATAGATCTTGTTTTGCTTTCAGTCTAACAATCTGTACTTTGATCAACTTATGTAAGCCATTTACATGTAATGTTAATATTGAGACAGGTAGATTTATGGTACCATTTTCCTTTTTCTTGTTTTTCATGCTCTACTCATTTCATTTTTACCAATAATTTTTATTAAGACCATATATTGTAGTATTTTCTTTTCTTTTCTTTTTCAAAGATTTCATTTATTTATTTGACAGAGAGAGACAGAGGGAGAGAGAGAGCACAAGTAGGGGTAGCAGCAGGCAGAAGGAGAAGCAGTTTCACTACTGGGATAAGAGCCCAATGTGGGGCTCAATCCCAGTACCTGGGGATCATGACCTGAGCAAAAGGCAGATGCTTAACTGGCTGAGCTACCCAGGTGTCCCTATATTGTAATATTTTAATTAATGATTTACACTCTATTTTGTAGTTATTTCCTGAAGAGGTGCTTTTACATTTGCGATTTCCCCCTACATTCTCTTTCTTTCTTTCTTTCTTTTTTTTAAGATTTTATGTTTGGAGTGCCTCTTTCTCTCCACCTCTGCACTCTTTCCCTGAAAAGTAATTAAATAAAATCTTTACAAAGATTTTTTGTACTTTACAAAATCTTTACAAAAGACTCAACACACAGCTTAAACTCATAACACCAAGACAAAGCACTCTCCACCAAGTGAGATAACCAGGTGTCCCTACATTTTCAATTTTGTGATTTCTTCTTTATATCATATACATAATATATTTGAATAATATATATTTATATATTTATATATTTATATAATATCCTGGTCATGTTATATTTTATGTCTTATGATTCCAATATTGAAGTTTCATGAGCTTCTTTTTAACCACCTATTCTTTCTAGTTACTCCGTCACAGTCCTTTTTCTATTTGTACTTCCATTTCTGGCTACGAGTTCCTTTTTTTCTTTCTGCAATTATTTGTGTGAAGTTTTTGACACATAACTTAGGTAGGGATATCTAGAGAAATTTCTTTCTTTTTAAATAATTTCTCTTTTTAAATTAAATTAAATGATTTTATATATTTTTTAAAGTAAGCTATATGTTAGTGTGGTGCTTAAACTCACAACCCCAAGATCAAGAGTTGCCTGCTCTACAGTCTGACAATGCAGCTGCCCTGAAATTTATTTTTCTTACAACTTTTGGGTCATCACCAATCCAGGACAATTATAGCCAGACTAATGACATGAAGTTATTTTGGTCCAATGGCCAATGGCCAAGCAAATTTGGACTACAAATCATAGAAGCTTTAGTCTGTGATTGCAAATTTCTTGAAAGAGTGGTTTGCTCACTATTTGCTGACTCAGAGGCAAATGTCTGTAGAATATTCTCATACTTGAAGATAGACTAGATTTGATTTGGCTGGGAGAAGACATTTTGAGCAATCACTTCATCACCCAACATTGCTACTCCACTTATTTGTGAGTATGAACTGGAGTTGACAAAAGCTGGATCCATAACAACCAACAATGGAATAAGTTGAAACATGCCATTTAGGAGTCACTCCTTCACCCAAACAGACTTGAGTATCTGCAGTGTATAGATCGAGTTCTACTCTCCAGTCACTGCTCCAAATGTTGAAAATTGTCATTCTTTTCCATTCCTGTCTCCCAATGCCCATTCCCAGAACATGTACCTCTCTTTCCACATAAAAGAATTCCACACTTCAACAATCTTGGGGGCAGAGATAGCTCCATCCATTGGTTAGGGGAACCCACTTTGCCAGGACATGCAGTTGGACATGACATGACAGGACATGCAGTTGGACATGACATGAAACATCAACAGTCATGTGACCACCAGCCAGATTTTGACTAAGGACACGTGACAGAAATGCTGGGACAGCATCCATGCATTTGTCACAGGTGGTTTGGGTATGTCACAATAGATTCATGCAGCTGCAAGGGGTAGTAGTGATAGCAGTCCTAGCCTCAGGGTCAAGTGTCCAGCATCAGGGGAGTCACTGGTGTGAATGGTGGCATTGATATCCAATAGCAGGGTCTTGAGTGTAGGTGGGCCTCCACATAAGGTCCACTGTAGATTCTGTTCCTGGCTGTGTAACCTCAAGGCTGTATTGTGGTTTTCCTTGACATAAAACAAGGTCTTCAATCTCTTTTCTCTAAGTCTCTCTGTAACTGTACATATGTATCACAAGGGGTCAGAAACCCTTGTAGGGAAGGGTTTCCAAGAGCAAGAATTCAGACATTTTTTTCCAGCTTTATGAAGTTGTGATTGATATTCACCATTGTGTGGGTTTAGGGGTACAACCTTCTGATTGGTACATTTCTATACTGCACGTGATAGCAACCACTACAACCATAGCATTAGCTAACACCTGCATGATGACACAGAGTTACGATTTCCTTTTCTGTGGTGCAAACATTTAAGACCTACATTCTTAGTAACTCAGTGATTTTATGTTGAGCTGATAACTTCCTCAATCTGCCACCTGTCTGTGCCCCCATGGAAGAGAAAATATGCATCTCCCATCATATCTTGCATTTTTCTTCCTACAAAAACAGCATTACATATTTTATTAATTATATATTCCAGAGATGGACAGAATTCACGTGGACAAACAGGGGGAAGGGCAGGGGGAGAGGGAAAGAATATCAAGCAGACTCTGCACTGAGTGTGGAGCCCAACTCAGAGCTCCATCTCACCACCCTGTTATCGTGACATCAGCTGAAACAAAGAGTTGGATGCCCAACTGACTGAGCCACGAGGTGCTCCCCCAAACCCTTTAAAGGTGTATGTAAGACCCCTTCCCACAATGAGGGCTCTCATCAATGATTCAATGCCTCTCTATCTGGAGAGCCCAAGGATTGCTTGTGGGTTTGTGACAAATACTCAGGCCTCTCCCCAGACCCACCCCCTTAGAATGTTGGACGTGGGGCCAGGAATCACTTACTTAATAAGTCCTACAGGAGAGGCTGATGCATGGCCATGTGGGAATCCTGCTTCGTGTGCTTGCTACTCCATGTGGGATCTGAAGACCAGTAGCGGCACCACTAACCTTGTTATTAATGCAGCATCTCATGCTCTACCCCAGACTGTCTAGATCTTCATAGCCCAGGAAATTCCTGTGCACACTGAAGGCTGGGCCTCCCTGGTCTATGTGCCTTCTAGACACAGAACCACATTGTGCAGTGCACTCTGGGTGTGCGCTCTGATCAGTTTGCTTAGCCCTGAGAAGTCCAGGGTTTCTTTCTATTCCTTTATCTTCTATGGCCATGGCCCTCTTGGTCACCTCATCTATGCTGAAAGCTCTAATCATCATTTACATGATATCATCTCCCAAATCTATTTCTCCAACCTAGATACTTCTCTTACCCTGAAATCTGTATCCAACTGCCAATCTCTTTCCATTTCTAGTAGACATTTCTAATTCCACACACCTAAACTTGATGCCTGTGATGATGGTTCCCCAAATGTCCCCCTTCCAGAGTCTTTCCTGTTTCCATGGATAGCACTCTCCATTTCTACTTGCAGTGTGAAATATTGGATGTCCTCCTTGATTCCTTCTTCTCACCACCCAGAACTATTCCAATAGGAAATGCTACAAAGTTCATCTTTAAGTGTCTCCCATAGTCAGTCACTTCCTATTGTCCTCCCTCCTCACACCCCATATGTGTCAGGTGTGCCCCACATTCTTGGGTGAGTGCCCCATCCTGGGACACTGCTCTAGTTTCCTACAGGTTCCCTCTGTTTGCTCCCACTGCAACTCTCAATTCTGAATAGGAGCAAAAAGATATTACTTAAGAAAAATCAATCCCTTTGATCTGTTCATTCCTTTTTTAAATTGTGTTATGGTAGTCAACATACAGTACATCATTAGTTTTTGATGTGGTATTCCATGATTCATTGTTTGCATATAACACCCAGTGCTCCACACAATCCGTGCCCTCCTTAATACCAATCACCAGGCTCACCCATCCCCCAGCCCCTCCATCACTTCTAAAACTCTCCATTTGTTTCCCAGAGTCCATAGTCTCTCATGGTTCATCTTGCACTCCCATTTCTCTCCCTTCATTTTTCCCTTCTTCTCCCAATGTCCTCCATGCTATTCCTTATGTTCAACAAATAAGTGAAACCATATGATAATTGACTTTCTTTGTTTGACTTAATTCACTTAGCATAATCTCCTCCAGTCCCATCCATGTTGATGCAAAAGTTGGGTATTCATCTTTCTTTCTTTTTTTTAAAATTTTTATTTATTTTAAAATTTCTTTTTAGTGTTCCAGAATTCATTGTTTATGCACCACATCCAGTGCTCCATGCCATATGTGCCTTCCATAATACCCAGCACCAGCCTCACCCAACCTCCCACCCCCCTGCCCCTCCAAAACCCTCAGGTTGTTTTTCAGAGTCCACAGTCTCTCGTGGTTCATCTCCCCCTCCAGTTTCCCCCAACTCCCTTCTCCTCTCCATCTCCCCATGTCCTCCGTGCTATTCCTTATACTCCACAAATAAGTGAAACCATATGATAATTGACTCTCTTTACTTGACTTATTTCACTCAGCATAATCTCTTCCAGTCCCATCCATGTTGATACAAAAGTTGGGTATTCATCTTTCTGAGGCTGAGTAATATTCCGTTGTGTATATGGACCACATCTTCTTTATCCATTTGTCTGTTGAAGGGGATCTTGGCTCTTTCCATATTTTGTCTACTTGGACATTGCTGTTATGAACACTGGGGTGCATATGGCCCTTCTTTTCACTGTCTATATCTTTGTGATAAATACCCAGTAGTGCAATTGCTGAGTCATAGGGTAGCTCTATTTTTAATTTTTTTGAGGAACTTCTACACTGTTTTCCCAAGTGGTGGTACCAATTTGCATTCCCACCAACAGTTTAAGAGGGTCCCTTTTCTCCACAACTTCTCCAACATTTGTTGTTTCTACCATTCTAACTGGTGTAATTTACTGCTGTAACTGCCTATTTCTGAGAGTGGGGTGTTAAGGTCTCCTACAATTAATGTAGTATTATCAATATGTCTCTTTATTTTGATTAAAAGTTGGCTTATATAGTTGGTTGCTCCCATGCTGGGGGCATAGATATTTACCATTGTTAGATCTTCTTGTTGAATAGACCCTTTAAGAATGATATAATGTTCTTCTGTATCTCTAACTAAAGTCTTTAGCTTAAAATCTAATTTGTATAATATGAGAATTGCTACTTCAGCTTTCTTTTGAGGTGTGTTGACATGAAAGACAGTTCTCCATCCCTTCACTTTCCATCTGGATGTATCCTTATGTTCAAAATGAGTCTCTTGTGGACAGCATTGGAATGGGTCCTGTCTTTTTATCCAATCTGCAATGCTGTGCCATTTTATGGGAGCATTTAGACCATTCATGTTGAGAGTGATTATTGACAGACAGGATTTTGTTGTCATCATGTTGCTTGTGAGGTCCTTGTTTCTATGAATTGTCTTGTATAACTCTGTCTGTATCGCTCTTGGGGTCTTTCTCCTTTTATAGAAGCCCCCTTAATATTTCTTGCAAGGCCAGCTTAGTGGTCACAAATTCTTTTAGTCTCTGTTGGTCCTGGAAGTTTCTTATTTCTCCATCTATTCTGAATGACAGCTTTCCCAGATAAAGAATTCTTAGCTGCGTATTCTTCTCCTTTAGTACCCTGAATATTTCTTGCCAGCCCTTTCTGGCTTGCAAGGTCTCTGTGGACAGATCTGCCATTTTACTGATGTTCCTCCCTCTATATGTGAGGATTCTTGCCCCCAACGGTCCTCAAAATGGTTTCCTTTGTTCTAAGATTTGTAAGTTTTACTATTACATGCCTGGGGATTGATCTGCTCTCATTGATCTTGAGGGGTGCCCTCTCTCTCTCTAGGACATGATTACTTGTTTCATCTTGTAGATTAGGGAAGTTCTCAGCTACAATTTGGTCAAATATATCTTCTAGTCCCCTCTCTCTCTCCATTCCCTCAGGGATCCCAATAATCCTGACATTGGAACGTTTCATGGCATCATTTATTTTTCTAATTCTGTTTTTGTGGATTTTAAGCTGTTTGTTGCAGGCCTCCTCATGCTCCTTCTTTTCTATCAGTTTGCCTTCAAAATCACTAGTTCATTCTTCCGCTTCATTTACCATAACTCTTAGAGTATCTAGATTAGATTGGATCTCATTGATTGCATTTTAAAGTTCTGCCAGATCTTCTCTCACTTCTGCCCTTAACCAATCTATGTTGCCATTAATAGTTTTCTCCAGCCTGACTATTGTCTTCATAATTGCTACCCTGAAGTCTAGTTCTGATATGTTGTTTAGATCCATATCCATTAGATCTGCTGGAGAGGCCATTGTCTGTGGGTCTTTTCTTTGTTGGGAATTCCTCCTCCTTGTCATTCTGTTGAGTTGTGGTTGAGAGGATGTATAGCTGAAAATATCAACCACTATCCAGGCAAGGTGAACGCTGGGAAGTTTCAAAGCAATGGAAGTCATCCCCAAACAAAACAAAACAAAACAAACAAACAAACAAACAAACAAAAACCCAGCCAAAGTGAGTCCCAAGAGTAAAATTTATAAAGTACAAAAATAAAAACAAACAAAAAGACTGAAAAAAGAAGAAAAAGAAAAAACTAAAGGGTGGGGAGAGGTGACTGGAAGGTGGTTACAATCTCTCGATGTGGGTGAGGAAGTATTTCAGTTCTTTCTGGATGTATCTTGTTATCTTTGTTAGAGAACTTAACTTTCCAGAGATACAGGGAAATTAGAACTGGTATTTATATGAAGGTAGTATTGAATAGGAAAAAAATGACTACACTGAAGCTTATATTTATACATATAAAAAAAGAAAAAGAAAAAAGGATACATATGTATGAAAAAATTGAAATTACAAAGTTCCTATGGAAAATGTTGTATTAAACATCTAGTTGAAATGGTAAGTAAAAAAAAAAAAAAAAGACCAAGAATAATGAGAAAGAATTTTAAAAAGAGAGACAGAAAAGTTGTATCTAAGAAATATACAGGTTGTAAGGCAATACCAGAAGTTTAATATACTGTTTTCTGCTGATGGTGGGGTTTTACGGTTTTATGGGGACCCTGTGGTGGCTGTTCTCTCGTTCTTTTGGCTTGTTTTCTGGGGGACGGGCCCGCCACATTGCTTTTCCGTCAGTCTTGCTTGGGCTGAGTCACCCTACCCCCTACCAAGGGGCTTGGCTCTGTGGAAACAGGTTTTTTGGGCTTTTGCTCTCTAGAGGCTTTTGTTCTCTGGTGCCTTTTTGCACCTGTTCAGAGTCAGAGTACAGTAAACTGTCTACACCCCCACCTCCACGTCAGAGAGAAGCCTCAGTCTTCTCCCCTCTGGATGGCTGAGAACACACAGACTCCCGCTCTGAAAACTCTGCTGAACACTGCAACCTCCCACAGGCAGTGCACACCCCCAGCTACTGTCTCAGTGATCACTGGAGGACCCCACTTGTTTCTGTACCACCATGCCACCAAAACCATGAGGGATATTGGTCCGGGTGAGCCTGGTCCCATGGCTGCCATTCTTGGGACTGCTGACTCAAGTCTGCACCAGGTTCTCTCAAGCACGTATGGGTGGGTGGTCGGTAGGCGGCTGAGGCCGTCCCTGGACCGTGGGCTTAGGTCTGTGCCTGCAGCCACCCAATCCCAGCAATTGTCCCTTTGTTTTGTCTGAGTGCACTATTACCAGTCCCTTCCCATCTTGCAGCCACCAGTCTCCAAGCCATTGCTGGTCCCCAGCTCAGGGCACTTTCACTTTGGGCTATTTTTTCCAATGGCTCACTTCTGGTGGCTCCCTCCCCCTTCTGTTTCTCCCCCAATATCTGTCTGCACAATCCCAACTCCACGTTTTGTACCTCTTGACTGATTATCCTCTGCCCCCATAGAGATCCAGATGTATAATCTTACATTTCAGGGTGATGTCATGGGTGTTCAGAGTGCTCAGATGGATATCCAGCTCAATTCAGGGGACTGGTTGAAATAGGGTCCCCTACTTCTCTGCCATCTTGCCCCTACTCTGATCTGTTCATTCTTGTAACTCCAAATTTCACTCAGAGAAAACTCAAAACCCTTCTCACATCCCCAGGCCTGCATGATGTGGTCAGTATCCGGCCACATGTCACCTGCTCTCTGCTGCAGCCACAGTGGACTCCTCACCCCTCCCTGAACACAGGACACGCTCCTGCTCTAGTGCGTGTGCACTGGAAGCTCCCTTCCTGGAAAGAACTCCCCCCAGACCTTGTCTTACACAATTCCTTCATGTCCTTCAAATCTCTCAGAGGTCACTTTCTCAGGGAGGCTCACCCTGAGAGCCTTATCACTGTTGTAAAGTAGCCATCTTCCCAGTCCCCACACAGGTCTCCTCCGGGTCCTCTTCCTTGCTGTACTTCCCAACTTCTAACACACATACTTCCCTTAGTTACTACCAGACAGTCTGCCCCTCACTGCCAGAACATATGCCCCACCAGGTGAGCCCATTTGGTCTGTTTTACTTCACTGAGGTGTCCTAGAAGCTACATTAGTGTTCCTGTGTCTGACATTCAGTTATCACTTGGAGAAGTGGTCTGCACAGAGAGCCTCTCTCTTCTAGATGAGTCTTAGGCCACAGCTGTTCATGGAACCTATCACTTTTCTCACCAGTGGTGGTCTCTTCTACATTCTTATATCCTCCTCCCTGCATCATCTCTCCTGTATGCACAGGAAACAAGATCATTTCTCCCTTCAGGAAAGGTGTATCTAGGCTTATGGGTCATGTATTCCAGAGAAATGTGAATTCAAATTAGACACTGTTTCATCACTTTGTGAATCAGGAGTGGAACCAGAACTGGAACTACTAGTGTCAAGAATAGGGGGACATGTGGGTGAGCCAAGAAAATAGAAACTAAATAAGGAAACTTAATAAGGATGAGAAATTATCAGTTCTGTCTCTAACTCCATAATATGATTTTTTAAAAGATGGGGAAAGATAGAAAGAATGATCCAGAACAGCACTAGAAGGAGATGAGCCCTAGAAGAGTTGAGCAGGTCTGAAAAGTCACCTCTCAACCCCACAGATACTCCTGTGTGCAGGGGCTCCCTGGGCCTTGTGGGGACAATGAGAGACAGAGGATCCCTGGGGCTGTCCTTGACTGGGAACACCAGAGGAACATGAGACCAGAACTTGTACCCAAGAACAACAACAGGCCTAATTCTCCATAGAAACGAAGAAGAAGAAGAAGAAGAAGAAGAAGAAGAAGAAGAAGAAGAAGAAGAAGAACAACAACAACAACAACAACAACCACAACAACAACGAGGAGGAGGAGGAGGAAGAGGAGACAAAACTTGGGGGCTAAGTCCTGACCCAGGTCTAAGCCTTGGCAACCCTGTTCACAAGAAGTTCTTGCTTCCCAAGGTCCCAGAGACAAGAGAGATCGAGTCCTTGTGATCCCAGGGCCTGGTGGGACAAGTTTACATTGATGGGATGAGGGACAAAGGAGCAGCAAGGATGACCAGCAGAGCAGTGACCATGTCAAAGCCCGAGATGCACTGAGCACAGGCTGGGCACAGTCCCCTCCATGCTGTCTCCTCACACACTCTTGCATCCCCACCCCTGCAAACTTGTGGACCCTGGAAGACCCTCATTGCTTCTGTTTATTTCCTCTCTCAAACTTTAGGAGTCCTCTTTTATCTTTTTATTTTTATCTTTTAATTTTTTCCAACACTTTAAAATTTAAATTCAATTAATTAACATTCAAAGTATTATCAGTTTCAGAGTACAGGACTGTGTTCATCAGTCTTATATAACACCCAGTGCTCATTACAAAATGTGCCCTCCTTAATGTCCATCACTAGTGGCACCAACCCTCCACCTGTGTCTCCTCCAGCAACTCTCAGTTTGTTTCGTATCATTAACAGTCCCTTATGGTTTGTCTCTCTCACTGGTTTCATCTTGTTTTATTTTTTCCTCTCTTCCTCTGTGATTCTCTGTTTCATTTCTCAAATTCCACATGTGAGTGAGATCATATAATTATCTTTCTCTGGTTGACTTATTCTGCTTAGCATAATACCTTCTACTTCTACTTTGCAAATAGCAAAATTTCATTTTTTGATGGCTGAGTAATATTCCAGTGTGTGTGTGTGTGTGTGTGTGTACCATATCTTTATCCATTCATCATCAATGGACATATGGGCTCTTTCCATAGTTTTGCTATTGTGGACATTGTTGCTATAAACATTGGGATGTACATGCCCCTTCGGATCACTACATTGGTATCTGTAGGTGTAAATACCCAGTAGTACAATTGCTGGGTTGTAGGGTAGCTCTATTTTCAACTTTTTGAGGAGCATCCATACTGTTTTCCAGAGTGGCTGCAACAGCTTGCATTCCCACCAACGGTGTAGGAGGGTTCTCCTTTCTCCACATCCTTGCCAACATTTGTTGTCTCCTGACTTATGAATTTTAGCCATTCTGACGTTGTGAGAGGTGATATCTCAATGTGGTTTTGATTTTAATTTTCTTGATGCCTAGTGATGATGAACATTTTTCATGTGTCTGTCAGACATTTATATGTCTTCCTCAGAGAAGTGTCTGCTCATGTCTTCTGCCCATTTTTTGATTTGACTATCTGTTTTTTGTGGTCTTGAGTTTGAGAAGTTCTTTACAGATCTTCGATATCAACCCTTTGCCTGTGGTGCCATTGGCAAAAATCTTCTCCCATTTGTGGATTGCCTCTTTGATTTTTATCTTGACAAAGTCCCAAAAGTTCATTTTCACTTTAGTTTCCCTTGCCTTTGGAGACATGTCTTAAAAGTTGCTGTGGCTGATGTTGAAGAGGTTGCTGCCTATGTTCTCCTCTAGGATTTTGAGGATTACTGTCTCACATTGAAGTTTTTCATCCATTTTGAGTTTATCTTTGTGTATGGTGTAAGGGAATGGTCCAGTTTCATTCTTCTCTATATAGCGGTCCAATTTTCCCAGCACCATTTATTAAAGAGACTGTCTTTCTTCCATTGGAAATTTTTTCCTGCTTTTTTGAAGATTAGTTGACCATAAAGTTGAGAGTCCATATCTAGGTTCTCTATTCTGTCCCATTGGTCTATGTGTCTGTTTCTGTGCCTGTACCATGCTGTCTTGGTGATCACAGCTTTGTAATAGAGCTTGAAATCAGGCAACGTGATGCTCCCAGCTTTTTCTTTTTCAACATTTTGTGTGTGTGTGTGTGTGACTTGGGGTTTTTTCTGGTTCCATACAAATTTTAGGATTGTTTGTTCCAGCACTTTGAAAAATGCCATTGGTATTTTGATTGGGATGGCCTTGAAAGTATAGATTGCTCTGAGCAGCACAGTCACTTTAACAATACTTATTCTTCCAATCCATGATCATGGAATGTTTTTCCATCTTTTTGTGTCTTCTTTGACTTCTTTCATGGGTGTTTTGTAGTTCCTAGAATATAGATCCTTTACCTCCTTGGTTAGGTTTATTCCAAGATATCTTACGGTTTTTGGTACTATTGTAAGTGGAATCGATTCTCTAATTTCTCTTTCTACAGTTTCATTGTTAGTGTATATGAAAGTAACTGGTGTCTGTACATTGATTTTCTACCCGGCCACATTACTGAATTGCTGTATGAGTTCTAGTAATTTGAGGGTAGAGCTTTTGGGTTTTCCACATAGTGTACATGTCATCTGCAAAGAGAGAGAGTTTGACTTCTTCTTTGCCAATTTGAATATCTGTTAGTTTGTTTTGTTGTCTTACTGGTGTTGCTAGGACTTCTGGTACTATGTTGAACAATAGTGGCAAGAGTGGGCATCCTTGTCATGTTCCTGATTTCAATGAGAAGGCAGTCATATTTTCCCTATTGAAAATGATATTCACTGTGAGTTCTTCATAGATGGATTTTATGAACTTGAGGAATATTCCCTCTATCCCTATACTCTGGAGAGTTTTAATCCAGAAAGGATGCCGTATTTTGGCAAATGCTTTTTGTGCATCAATTGAGAGGACCATGTGGTTCTTGTCTCTTCTCTTATTTATGTGTTCTATCACATTGATTGATTAGGAATGTTGGACCACCCTTGAATCCCACGGATAAATCCCACCTGGTAGTGATGGCCAATCCTCTTAATGTACTGTTGGATTGTATTAGCCAAGATCTTGTTGAGAATTTTGACATCCAGTTCATCAGGGATATTGGCCTGAAATTCTCCTTTTTGATGGGGCCATTGCCTGGTTTGGGGCTCAAGAAAATGCTGGCCTCGTAGAAAGAGTCTGAATATTTTCCTTCTGTTTCTATTTTTGAAATGGTTTCAGAAGAATAGGTATTATTTCTTCTTTGAATGTTTGGTAGAATTCCCCAGAGAATCAACCAGGCCCCAGACTCTTGTTTTTTGGGAGGTGTTTGATCACTGCTTCAATCTCTGGATTCCACTAGGTACAACGCTGTTTTGGTCCCCGAGGCTCAGTTCTGATCAGTTGGGTGAATAAGGCTGCACCTTGCTTTCTAGCCCTGGATCTGAAAATTCACACTGCCCACTCTTTAGTGAGCCACACAGAAAAGCATTCAATCAGTCTGGTCTCCCTGGTTTCCCTATGAACTCTGTGTTCACCCAGCCTGTGACCAAGTGTTTTTATGATAGGAACATGACTGAGTCTCAAAACTCCAAACATGATGGATTCCTGCAGCAGGGACGGGTGCAGTTCCACCCAGGAGAGATGGGGGTCTGCCTGGGCTTCTACTGCTTACTGGGTCCCTGCTCAAAGAGTGGTTCACTGAATTGTGCAGCAGTTCCCGCTTTATGGCAACATGGAGCAGAAAGCCAGCACCCAGACTCGCAGCATGCAGCCAGCTTCCCCGCGCCGATGCCTGGGAACTTTGCGCACTCAGGCACCCCTGTTCTTTCTGTGACCCTGGGGATCCTGGGTCCCCTCAGGGGACTCAGGGGACCCTGAGACCATGCTGTCCCACCTTGGATTCTGCCCCACTATGACACCTGTGCACCTTTAAGCAAGGGACCTCCCACACTGGAGCAGATTTCTAAATGTCCCAATTTTGTGCTCTGCTATTTCTACTACTTGGCAGTTGCCTCCTGAAGCAAGCTCTCTCCGCTCTGCCGTATCCTCTGATATTTCACCCTGGATTCGTGTCTCCGCACCTCCTACCTCCCAAACAGTGGTCGCTTTCCTACTTGTAGACTTGCAGCATTTTTTTCTTCACAGCTCCAATTGATTCCCATGTGTTCAGACTGATTTGATAACTATCTAGCTGATTCCAGGGACCAGATGAACTTCAGGTCTCCCACTCCTCCATCATATTAACTCCTCCCTAAATTCCTGAATTTTCAGACCCTTCTCTTCAGATGCCCCGAAGACACATGTCACCTACCATCCTGTCTCTGACCATAAGTTCATGTTGAGGTGCTGGACCCTGGGCTTCTACCCTGCTGAGATCACACTGACCTGGCAGCGTGATGAGGAGGACCTGACCCAGGACACAGAGCTTGTGGAGACCAGGCCTGCAGGAGATGGAACCTTCCAGAAGTGGGCGGCTATGGTGGTGCCTTCTGGACAGGAGCAGAGATACACATGCCATTGCAGCATGAGGGGCTGCCCAAGCACATTACCTTCAGATGTAGTAAGGAGGGAAACCTGGGCACAGAGCTCCTGTCAGGGACATCAGGTTCTGTTGTGAAGATCTTCAGTAGGGTCTGGGCTGAGACCTGGGGGTCAAGGCCCTCACCTTATCCTCTCTTCCCAGGGTCCCCTCCTCAGCCCCCCATTCCCATTGTGGGCATCGTGGCTGGTCTGACTGTTGTCGTGGTCACTGGTGCTGTGGTGGCTGGAGCTGTCCTGTGGAGGAAGGAGAGCTCAGGTAGGGAAGGGAGGTGCTCTGAGTTTTCTTGTCCTTCCAAAGTGTCCCAAGCTCAGGTGGAAGTCTGTCCTGCCTTGTTTATGGGCAGTGTCTTCTGCACACATGTGCCCGTCCACCGTGTGCTCATTGCTACATTCACTGTAGTAAAGCACAGGTGAGAGGAAGGACCATATTAATCACCCTGATGAATGTGGTGACGGACCCAATTCCCAGCAGTCACAGGTCAGAGAGCAAGGTCGTTGCTGAGGACAGACTGCAGGAAGATGGTTAGTCTTGCCCTGCTATCTCTTTCCTTCATGTCCCTGATCCTGCCCTAGGTCTGTAGTGACCATTCTGGAAACTTCCCTGTGGTCCAGGCTATCTATTTCATCTAGGATCTAGGGCCCTGCCTCCTGCATATCATCTCATGGGATGTTTTCTTTCATCAGGTGGAAAAGGAAGGAGTTATGCTCAGGCTGCAAGTACGTATGGTAGGAGTGATCCACTGGCCATGTGCCGAATAGTCAGAGTCTGTGAGTTTGGGGAGATTCGGAGTCTGTGGGTCTGGGGAGAGGCCCGTGTGTTCTGAGAAGCCCCACAAGCGAGCCTGGTGCTCAGACAGATCTGGAGCACCTGAGGGTCAGAAAGGAGAGCAGGCCAGGGTGGGAGGGACATTAAAATCATATTTACTATGTTTTTTTTCCCCCTCTTCAAGAGAGGGAGGATGTTTGTTGTCACGAGGTGTGATGTGTGAGATTCACGGCATTGTTTCATCATAGGATGTCGTCAGGGGGAGGAGTAGGTAGCGGTTCACAGCTGGGATGACGAGCATCTCTGAACACTTGCTCTCTGCAGCTGTTTCTCTGCACAAACCCTGGAACCCAGCCCTGCTCGAACTTGGACAGAAGGTAGTGCACACACACGTACACATGTGCATCTTCTGTGGACGTAACGTGTTCCTGGGGACGGTCATGGAACAGGCTGGGCTGTGCAGCCGGGAGCACACACACCCGCAGTGGCCAGTCCGGCTGCGTGTCACACGGGAACCCTGGCCTCTGCCGTGGGCACAGGAATCACTGCTCACACCGCCAACTTGGTTGGGTCGGGACACGGGCCACTGCGGCCACTCGTGGGCCTGGGGGACACACTGCCACTCACGCCCCCGTCACATGCATCATGCACAGTGGCAGCATCTATCTATCCCCGGGTCGTGAGTCGGGTCCCACGTGTGCTCCCCTGTGTGATGGAGCCTCAGGCCGGGTCCAGCTGGAAGGATGTGGGGGAAACAGGTCTTCCTCTGCTGTGGAGGGAGGCGGTCTCTTCCGATGCCCTGACTGCAGAAATCTCATGTTGGAAGGCCGCTGGGGTGCTGGGGGCGAGGATGGAGAGAGAACAACTAACTGTCATTCCCGGAGCGCAGGTCTGAGGCTGCAGCTCGACCTGGTGCTCTGTGTGTGCTCAGGTTTGCCCGAGGGAACAGCGGCTAATAAGTGACAGCTGTCCTCTCGCTCCCTGACACCACGTGAGCAGACCCAGCTGCCGTCCACTGCAGTTCTCGCTCACAAACTCGGGCAGTGGCGAGGTGGGCTGGTGGCCTGATGGCTCGGGGCGGATCTGCCCTCCTTTGTTCCTGCTCACACTTCTTCCGAGGCGCTGATGTACTACGGATTTCCCTCAGTACGTAGCGAATGTATCCCCTCCTTTACCCTCAGTTACTATTTCTACTTCTCCGCATTTATACCTCACTTTCTGCCGCTGGAAGGGACACTATGTGTGGCTGCTCTGCTGGTCTAGACTGCGGGCAGCAACACGCGTCTGACAAGACCCCTCCCCCCATCCACTCTCGGTCATAGAGGGGAGGGAACCACAGGGACAGAACTGGTGGGTAGGGGACCACCAGGGGATGTAGCTGTGCTCGCCGTCAGCCCCAACTTTGCCGGATGGGGTGAAGGCACAGCCCTCCCCTTCAGGCCCTCTGGAATTCCCACATCAGGGTTTAACAAAGTACTTACAGTGTCTTAGGATCCTTCCCATCTCTGGCACTCACACTTGCATCCTTGTCCTGAGACTCTGCATCGGGTAGGATGAGAGAATGTTGAGGTGAACCATAGTCACTCTGAGGTCCTGTCCCTTGGGAAGGACTGTAGAGTCACACTGGCACCTGTCCCCACCCCTCCTCCTCAGATCCCCCAGGAAAAAGTGTGTAGTGGGGACCATTCTGTAGCCCCCCTCACTCTGGGTGGGAGCGCACACTTGTGAAGGGGTGTAAACCAGCACTTCATGCCTCCGTGGCCCCGACACCCCTTTTCCACAATGTTTCTGTTGCCTGTTCCCATTCTCCACGAAGCTGTTACTCTGTCAGCATGTGTGTATGCCCGCTGTGGGATGTAATGGCTTGTCGTGTGTTTGTGGCGTGAGGAACTGTGACCGAGCATTCTTCACTGGCTCAGTACTTTTTTTCCACATGTGCACCAAGAGCCGTGTACTAGAATGTTCTCAGCAGTACTGTGTATGATGGCCCCAGTGCAAAACAGGATAGATGCCTATGACAGGAAAATACATACATAAGTTGTAGCTTATCCGTACAGTGGGATACTGTGCAGCCCCGAGGAAGACTGGACCGTGGCGACACCCTACAGCGTGGGGGAATCTCACGGACACGGCGCTGAATGAAAGAAGCCACACACGGGAGTATGACCCTTCGTATGTGAAGTTGAAGACCAGGACTAATTTATAATGTCAGAAGTCGGAGAGTGGTAACCTTTTGTGGTGACGTGTTGACTGGGAATCTCTGGGAAGCTCAGCATGTTCTGCATCTTGCTCTGTGGGTAGTGTGTGCAGGTGTGCACGTGTCAAATTCCCTGAGCTGTCCTCACAGGACCAGTCCTCTCTGTGCATTTTATTTTTTTTAGACTCTTAATTGAAGCATAGCTATGCCCTGTTTTTTGCTTGTTTGTTTTAATAGCACTCTGACCATTTGCATCTACCACTGAATGAGCAAAGTTCAATACAGAATATGAATTCCTGTCAAGACATTTTTGTCACCCTTTGGGGTTACCATTATGGCTCTGACTTGCCAGCTACGTTCAAGACTTTCCTGCCAGGGTTCGGCCTCCTAGCTCTCTGTAGTGTTTGATTGGCTGCCAGAACAGTTCTGTTTGGGTCACAGAGGATGCAAGTGGACTGTAGAGTTTCAGCCTTTCCCTGCATTGCCACAGCCCCCTCTATTCCCTTATTTCCCTGACCTAGGTGGCTACCCCAAGAGAGGACACCAGGAAAACCACTCATCCATTCCAATGCACTTCCAAACTCAGAATGTGGTTCTTGTGATGGGCATCAACATGTCCTCCTTTGATGCTCGCCTCAAATTCCCATAATGAGCAAGGACCCAACCTCCATGTGGCTATTCCTTTAATAGACCATGTTCCCATTGCCCTTCTGCCTGACCATGTGGCCTGGCTGTTGGCCACTGGCCATGGGTTGGTACGTCCAAAACACAGGGGCTTTTCCCATTGTGCCATTTTTTCGCAGCTATGCATCAACATAGACATTAGAACTACCCAATGACCAAAAGACAAAATAATCCTGAGCCTGATACAGCCATGTGATCTTGCATAATGTTAGAAAAACACTCTAATGGAGCGGACAGTACCTGGAAGAATTCCATTAAAAAATGATAGCAGTTAGGGCACCTGGGTGGCTCAGTGGGTTAAGCCTCTGCCTTCGGCTCAGGTCATGATCTCAGGGTCCTGGGATCGAGTCCCGCATCGGGCTCTCTGCTCAGCAGGGAGTCTGCTTCCCTCTCTCTCTCTCTGCCTGCCTCTCTGCCTACTTGTGATCTCTCTGTCAAATAAATAAAATATTTTAAAAAATATGATAGCAGTTAAAAAATACACACTTCTTAAAAAACAGTATGACATTAGGGCACCTGGGTTGCTCAGTGGGTTAAGCCTCTGCCTTAGGCTCAGGTCATGATCTCAGGGTCCTAGAATTGAGCCCCGAATCGGGCTGCCTGCTCAGTGGGGAGCCTGCTTCCCCCTCTCTCCCTGCCTGCCTCTCTGCCTGTGATCTCTGTCTGTCAAATAAATAAATTAAAATAAAACCAATACGACAAATTTAATAGCACATCCTATATAGTCTTCTGTAACCTTGACTTTAAGAACACAGAAGTGAACAGCTCCGTGAACTAACCTGCAGGCAGTGATGTAACAGTTCTCCTGTACTAAAAGCTGTTTTTTAAAAAAACTAGTATTGGAATCCTTAATATAATGATTTTAATCAGCAGTGGATTCACTTTCAGCTGGGCCCCTAGTAAGTTTTTGAATTCTTCTTTGTGCTGCAAGACCTCTCAGTTTTGCAAAACTTTGCTATGTATCTGCTCCTTTGGGTCCTTCTTCATAAGGAAGTC
>PISX010028319.1:0-21728 GCA_004024625.1 Mellivora capensis | reverse complement strand
CCCACCCCCCGCCCCTTCAAAACCCTCAGGTTGTTTTTCAGAGTCCATAGTCTCTCATGGTTCATCTCCCCCTCCAATTTCCCTCAACTCCCTTCTCCTCTCCATCTCCCCATGTCCTCCGTGTTATTTGTTATGCTCCGCAAATAAATGAAACCATATGATAATTGACTCTCTCTGCTTGACTTACTTCACTCAGCATAATCTCTTCCAGTCCCATCCATGTTGATACAAAACTTGTGTATTCATCCTTTCTGATGGAGACATAATACTCCATAATTGCTATGATTTTTTTGTTCGCCATTTACCCTGGTGGTTAAAACTGAATCATAGCAAATACTCCATATTTTGTTTTATGAATGAAGAAATGATAGGAATGGAAGATGAAGAGAGTACATGCCCCAACTACAAAGTTGTAGGGAAGTTATATGTGCCCATCAGTTGGACAAGTCAGTAAAATTCAATATAGAATACTGATGTAAAATCCAAAAGCCATTTGTTGGAGGGCCATAAAAAACAGAGCAGAGAACTGGGAGCAAAAGAGTTGGGCTCAGAAATAGAATTTAAAGGAATAGATTAAGTAAAGTTTCCCATTAGAGTGGTTATTTGAGGTCTGTGTATTGGTCAGAAGAGCCAGATTATGCTGCACTAACAAACTACCCCAGTGCACAGGGTCTTAAAAAAGAAAGATTTATTTCTAATTCACAATACATGGTTAATACGTAATCAATGATTCGTGGTACTCAGCTGAGAACTCTATCACTCCAGGACCCAGGCTAATAGAATAGTAACTATCAGGACCCCTGCTAGTAATGATGCCAGAAGAAAAGGAAATTCCCGAAGGTCTCACTTCACTAATGAAATGCTCTGACTTAACCATGACATTTGTCATTGTCATTTTTGCTTTGAACTCATTGTCCACAAGTAGTCTCAAAGTTCACACAATCACAAGAGCACCAGGAAATTTGATTCTACCACATGCCTGGAAGACAGAGAACTGGTAACATTGGTGAAGAACACTCACGACTACTAGCTTTGATGTAGCTATTACATTTCCTGCTCAGCAATCTCTACCACAAACTGGTTTTATAGAGTAACAACAAATCATGAGAATTTTACAGAAATTCAACATAAAGTCATTGTTCATATTTATTCAAGCACAAGCATTTCCCCCCCCTTCCCATCCTTCTCATCTTTCTTCCTTCTACTTCTTCAGTAGGATCCCTAATCATCCCAGAAAGATTTAATGACAAAAAGGAAGAATAACTAATAATTTGTTTGAATCCTTTTTAGTATTTATTTATACTTATACATTCAACATATTTAGAGCACACCTACTATTTATCAATAGAATTTTCTCACTGTAAAACATTACTTAAAACAGATTATAGGGACGCCTGGGTGGCTCAGTTGGTTAAGCAGCTGCCTTCGGCTCAGGTCATGATCCCAGCATCCTGGGATCGAGTCCCACATCGGGCTCCTTGCTAGGCAGGGAGCCTGCTTCTCCCTCTGCCTCTGCCTGCCACTCTGCCTGCCACTCTGTCTGCCTGTGCTCGTGTTCGCACTCTCTCCCTCTCTCTCTGACAAATAAAAAAATAAAAAAATTTTTAAAAAAGATTATAATTTCAACTCAATTTCTTTTTATTTATTTATTAATTATTTATTTATTTGATGGAGAGATCACCAGTAGGCAGAGAGGCAGGCAGAGAGAGAGGGAAGCAGGCTCCCTGCTGAGCAGAGAGACTGATGTGGGGCTGGATCTCAGAACCCCAAGATCATTAATTAAGCCGAAGGCAGAGGCTTAACCCACTGAGCCACCCACGTGCCCCTCAACTCAATTTCAATTTAAACAAGATAATGATGTGGTAAACCAAAAACACTAGTGAGTGGAATCCAAATTTCTAATCTTAAGCACTTGCTCCAGATATAATAGCTAGAAAAAAATGGCTTTAATATTAATATTAGATTTCTGAGAGTAATTTCCATTGCCAAAGTCTAATTATGTTGGTCAAACCAAATCATTTTAAACTAAATCTCTAACAAACAGATTAGCTTACAATATAATCCAGTATCTGTTGAATCATAGTTGCAAGACACAACAAAAGCATCATTCAATGCTCTTTGGCTGTTATTAGGCAGTAAACAGAAATAAGAACTGGATCATATCTCAGATAATTTAAATAATGTGAAACAGAGGACAGGAATTCTGCCATATACTCCAGAGATTTTGTGAACTTTATGAACAACTGAATAATTCAATTCTCCCCTATACTAGAATTTCTTTAACTTCATTCTGTGTGCATATATTTGCCCTCTTGCAAATAAGTGTGTGTGTCTGTGTGTCTGTGTGTATGTATGCACATTCATACTTTACTTCTCACCAAAAGCCTTGAAGTAGACAAGAACAATGATGGCAGCTTTAGGAGGTTGGAAAATTAAACCAAAGAAAGAGGGCTGATTACATGGAAAATCTTTTGGAAAATCCTAGAAAAAGGAAAATCAGCTTCTGCTTTTTCATATTTTTCTCTGCCATTCATCCAGTACCTCCTCTGTGTGAAGCACTATTATGGAAACCAAAGATACACATTATATAAAATAAGAGAGGTCTCTGCTCTCATGGAGTTTATAATTCTGTTTGATGGAGGCAGGGGCAATCAGCCCATATAAATAAATACAGGAATATCAGACCATGACAAACACTATGAAGAAAATAAAACAGAACAATAAATATGACCAAGAATGACTATGATTAGGAGATGTTTTAGATATAGTCAGCAGTGAAGGATTTGGGGGGTTTGAATTGAAGCCTAATGATGGGAGGGAGGCAGCTTTGCTGAAGATTACTCCAACAGGAAGAAAGAGCTGGTGTAAAGCCTCTAAAGCAGGGATGAGCTTGGCATATTAAAGGAAATTCTGATGAAAGAAAATACATATCTACTTATAATCTGGTGAAAAATGTGAATTCAAAGGATAGACAGAAAATCTTATAAGCTTCCCAACAGACAGGTATCTCATAGGAAAGATACTGGGGCTGACACAGAAGTTCTCATTTCCTACATAAATGCTAAGAGATAGTGGGGTGACACTGACAGCATTCTGAAGTAAAAAGATCACTCCTCTGTGACAAAGGAAAGTCAGTTTCAGCACAGGAAGACCCAGAAAGCTTCTCTTTAATACCACCTTTATTTTAAAAAGTTACTCAAAGAAATAGTCTGGTGAAATAATAGTGACTCAGAATAAAAACCTCAATAAATAGAAAAATGTGGTATAAAAGAAAAAGCAGTGAGCCATGAACCCAGTAAAACTTACTGTTGAGTATAAGTGATAAAGTACTTGTAATATTTAAAGCAAATGTTAAGGAAAGATTCTTTTTTTTTTTTTTTTTTTAATTTATTCACCCGTCAGAGAGAGAGGGAGAGAGAGAGAGCGAGCACAGGCAGACAGCGTGGCAGGCAAAGGCAGAGGGAGAAGCAGGCTCCCTGCCGAGCAAGGAGCCCGATATGGGACTCGATCCCAGGGTGCTGGGATCATGACCCGAGCCGAAGGCAGCCGCCCAACCAACTGAGCCACCCAGGCGTCCCAAGGAAAGATTCTTAACTACAACAGACCATGTTTAAACATTTTAATTTCAAACTGGAATGAAAAATACAGATTATTTCAACTAAACCTAGGCATTAGAAAAAAACAGAAAAAGAATAAATAAGTAAGGAATGTTTACCTTTTCATCTTTACAATTATGGGGGAGGTTTCAGATATAGTTTAAATTTTTATTTTGCTTGAGAAACGTAGTTACAAGATGATTACTAAAATGTTGAGATATCCACTAGTAGAATAGATTCAGGATATATAACTTCCAGACATCTAGAGAGGGGAAAAGAGGAATAAACAAAGTAAAATAAAAAGGGGAGGCTATGTTTGTGTGGGAGCAGGGGATATATGGAAAATCTCTGTACCTTCCCTTCAATTTCACTGTAACCTGAAATTATTCTAAAAATACATAGTCTTAATTTTTTAATGGAGGAAAAAATAAATCTTTAAAAATGAAAGCATAATATATGATTCTAATTATATGAAAACGTGGAAAAGGCAAACTATAGAGACAATAAAAAGATGAGTGGTTGTGGGGGCTTGAGGTTGTGGGAGGAGGATGCGAAGGGGAAGGGAGGAACAGATGGAGCATAGCAGATTTTTAGGTCAACAAAACAATTCTGTAGGGTACTATAATGGAAAATATATGACATCATGCATTGTCCAAAACCTATAGAACTATGCAACAGAGTGAACTCTAATGTAAACTATGGGCTTTAATTAATAATAATGTATTGATATTCACTCATGAATTATAACAAATGTACCAGACTTGTATAAGATATTAAAATTGGGGAAACTGTGGGGAGTGGAGAGGTAGAGGAGAAAGGGTAGATAAAAGCTCTCTGTGCTTTCTGCTTAATTTTCCTTTCAACCTAAGAATGCTCTAAAAACATAAAGTCTACTAATACAGAAAGAAAGTATGATAAATCCAGGAAGAGTCAAGGGAAAAAATCAAGAAAGCATTAAAAACACAAAACAAAAAGCCTAAAATATGATGGCAGAAACAAGACCAATCATATCAGCAGTCAAAACAAATGTGGATCAGTTAAAGTCCTATATAATAGAAGCAACAAAGTCTAGCTATATGTCTATAAGAGACACCTACGTCAAATGAGATAAACCATTAACATAAGAGAATATTAGAATCTAACCAAACTAATACAAGGAGAAAGAAAACAGAAGTGATTTCAAGAAAAAAAAATTAACTGGATTGAAAGAACAGTTATTAATAAGAATTACAATCCACCAAAGTAGCATAACAATCACAAACGTTTTTGCACCAAGTGACATTGCTTTAAATTGAAAAGCTAGAAGAATGATGAAATGTGATATATCCACCACAATATTTGGAGATTTTAACATACCTCTCTCAGAATTTGAATGAGTTTTCAGGAAAAAAAAATATCATTTTTTAAAAGATTTTTTAAAAGATTTTATTTATTTATTTGACACAGAGAGAGAGAGAGATCACAAGTAGGCAGAGAGGCAGGCCAGGGTGGGAGGGGAAGCAGGCTCCCTGCTGAGCAGAGACCTGGACCCTGAAATCATGACCTGAGCCAAAGGCAGAGGCTTAACCCACTGAGGCACCCAGGCGCCCCTCCAATTATCATTTTTGACCTCAAAATTATATATGAAAATTGTCATCAGCAAACATACTTTTTTCCAACTACTTGTAGATATTTATAAAAATGTACTACGTTTTAAGCCGCAAAGATAATCACAGTAATTATGGAAGAAAAATAGTTTATAAAATCATAATGAAATGAAGTAGAAATAAACACAATAATAAAGTCAGGATCACAAGCCAGTAGAAAATATATTCAAATATATTATAAATCTAGAGAAATCAAAAGTGTTTGATACTGGCAATGATGAGATAGATCAATAGAACAGAGCAGAAAGTCAATACATGGATCAAAATAAAAATGGAAATAAAAAGCAGTATTTCAAATCAGTTGAGATAAAAGATCCATTAAATCATGGTTTACAATTTATTATAGCCATCTCAGGGAAATAATTGGATTATTTCCTCACCCTTTACTTCAAAATAAATTATAATCAGACCATCAGTTTAAACATTAAAAAATGAAATGACAAAAGAGGAAAATGCGGCAATTAAAAAAATAATCTTAGAGTAGGGAGGGAGTTAAGATGGTGGAGTAGTAGGGACCCTATACTTTCCTTTACCCTTGAACACAGCTAGATAAATATCAAATCAATCTGAACACCCAAGAAATTAGTCTGAGGACTGAGAGAACAAACTGCACAACTAGAGGTAAAAAAAAATGGCCACACTGTGGAAGGTAGAAGGTACCTTCCTTCCTCCAAAGATAGAAATCAGAGACATGATTTGAGGGAGAAAAGAATCCATGGGTGCTCACAGGGGAAGGAACCCTGATCGTGGAGAGAGAAGAGAGAAAGAGAAAGTAGTGCATAAGGGATTGCATGAGAAAAATACTTCCCCCAAACCACTGATTAGGAAAATGAGCGGGGCTGATTATCTTGAGCTTTTTCAAGCAACAGAGCTCAAAGACTGAAGTTGTAGAATTCCATCCTGTAGCCAGTGTGGAGCCCCGCAGGTATGAAGGTGCTCCTGTAGAGGAGGAAGGGGCCTGGGAGTGGAAAGTGTGCTCTGAGAATGCCCTGGGCCATGCTGGGAGAGACAGTTCCCCTTCTTGGAGTGCACTTGGGAGAGCTAGTGGGCACCATTGCACTGCCCAGTTTCTTAGCATAGGGACAACTGCTGAGGGCCGCTAACCTAGACGCTGGCTTTTTGCTGTGCTTTACTATAAATTCCAACAACAGCACACATTTGTGTGAAGACCCTTCTGTGACAAAACAGAACCGCCCCCAGCATGGGGAGACCCTCCTCCAGAGGATCAACCAGGGCCAAGCTGTGCCAGGTCCCCAAAATCTGGAGTCTTGAAACCCAGCTACATGACTGAAATAAAACACAGGTGTGTTGCACTGATGGTTGGGCAGATGGTCCAGACACAGGCAGGGTGAAGGCAGAGATCTGAAGGATGCCTGGGACACATGAGGGGAGATTATTTACTCTTCTTTGAGAGCTTCCTGGACAGTGGCAGGCATGAACTCCCCTATCTGGGGAGTTTGTCTGACCATGTTTGCATGGTCAGAATTCAGTGAGCAGCAAGGCATCCCACAAAGGAGGCTTGAGCACCAAGTCATACCCCTCTGTGCCCTGCAAGTGCTTCTGTACTAGGGTGAGTATGCTTGAGAGTCAGAGCAGCAGTGGGCCTCTCCCCCAGAAGACCAACACAAACTCCCTTGCTAATACCAAGTCTAATGACCATGGAGCGCTGCAATGCTTCAGCTCTAGTGGAAATAGGATTAGGCATATTTTAACAAGCAGACCAGAGAACAACTATTTAAAATTCCCCCCCCACACACACACTGGACAAGGTCCAAACACTCCCCATGGTAGGAAAGAAGAAACTTTCAGTCAGCAAAGGACTGACCTGAGGAAAAAAGCAACCAAAACACAGCAGCAGAGTGCACACAGCATACACCTGAAATACTTCCTTGAAGTACCAGGCTCTGGACAGTGTATGACCTCTTCTTAATAAAGCCATTACTCTCAGGAGCAGGAAACATAACAGGCTTTTCTAACACAAAGAAGACAGAGACCTACACAAAATGCCAAGACAGAGGAATTCATCTCAAAAGAAAGAACAAGAAAAGAACATGGCCAGGGATCTACCTGAAACAGATATTTAAGTAAGTGCCTGATCCAGAATTTTAAAAAATAATCATTAGGTACTAACAGGGCTTTAGAAAAGCATAGAAAGCACCAGGGAGCCCTTTAGCACAGAGATAAAATACCTAAAAACTAGTCAGATCAAAATAAAAAATGCTATAATGAAGATGTGAAACCAACTGGATGTAACGGCCACAAGGATAGAAGAATCAGGGGAATGAATAAGTGATATAGAAGATAAAATAGAAAATAATAATGCTGAAGAGAAGAAAGAAAGAAAATTATTAGATAGCAGATGTGGACTTAGGGAAATCAACAACTCCATAAAGCACAATAGCATTCATATCATAGGAGTCCCAGAAGAAAAAGAGAGGGATATGGGGCAGAAGGTTTATTCGAGCAAATTATACCCAAAGACTTCCCTAATCTGGGGAAGGAAACAGACATCCAAGTCCAAGAGGCACAGAGAACTTCCATCAAAATCAACAAAAGCAGGCCAACACCAAGATATATCTATAGTCAAATTTGCAAAATATAAAGATAAGGAAAAAATCCTGAAAGCAGGAAAAGAAATACCTAACTTACAAAGAAAAGAAAATACCTAACTTACAAAGAAGACCAATAAGGTTAACAACAGACTTCTGCAAAGAAACTTGACAGATCAGAAGGGAGTGTCCTGATTTATTCAACATGCTGAATGGGAAAAATATGCATCCAAGAATATTCTATCCATCAAGGCTGTTATTCAGAATAGGAGAGATAGTGTTTCCCAGACAAACAAAAACTAATGGAGTTCATGAACACTAAACCAACCCTGCAAGAAATATCAAAGTGAACTGTTTGAGTGGAAAAGAAATACCAAAAGTGACAAAGACTAGAAAAGAACAGAGAAAATCTTCAGAAACAATGATTTAATAGGTAATAAGATGGCATTATATTCATATCTATCAATAATTATTCTGAATGTAAATAGACTCAATTTTCTAATCAAAAGACATAGGTTACAGAAAGAATAATTTAAAAAGAGCAATCTAAATGTTGCTTACAAGAGACTCATTTTAGACCTAGAGACACTTCCAGATTGAAAGTGAGGGCATGTAGAACCATTCATCATGCTAATGGACATCAAAAGATAGCTGCAGTAGCCATACTTATATGACATATTAGATCTTAAACCAAAGACTGTAACAGGAGATGAAGAAGGGCACTATATCATAATAAAGGCATCTATCCAACAAAATCTAACAATTATAAATATTTATGTCCTCAACTTGGGAGCACATAAATATATAAACCAATTTATAACAAATATAAAGAAACTCATTGATAATAGCACAATAATAGTAGGGGACTTCAACATTCCATTTACAGCAATGGATAGATCATCTAAGCAGAAGATCAACATGCATGGACCAGATAGACTTAATAGATATATTCAGAACATTTCATCCTAAAACAGCAAAATACACATTCTTTTCAAGTGCACATGGAACATTCACCAGAGTAAATCACATACTGGTCACAAATCAGGCATCAACAAGTACAAAAAGACTGAGATCACACCATATTTTCAGGCCACAACACTAGGAAACTTGAAGTCAACCACTAGAAAAAATTTGGGAAGACTACAAATACATTGAGGTTAAAGAATATCCTACTCAAGAATGAATGGGTTAACCAGGAACTTAAAGAAGAAATAAAAAATAAAAAAAAGATGGAAGGCAATGAAAGTGAGAACACAATGATCCAAAACCTTTGGGATGTAGCAAAAGTAGTCATAAGAGGGAAGCATATAGCAATACAGGCCTACCCCAAGAAGCAAGAAAAATCTAAAATACACGACCTAACTTTACACCTAAAGGAACTAGTAAAGGAACAGTAACTAAAGCCTAAAGCCAGCAGAAGAAGGGAAATAATAAAAATTAGAGGAGAAGTAAATGATATAGAAACAAACAAACAAACAAACAAAAAATCCCAGTAGAATAGATCAAAGAAACTAGGAACTAGTTTTTTAAAAAAATTAATAAAATTGATAAACTCCGAGCCAGATTTATTGAAAAGAAAAGCAAAAGGATCCAAATAAATAAAATCATGAATGAGAAAGAAGAGATCACAACCAACACCCCAGAATAAAAACAATTATAAGAGAATATTATTAAAAAGTATATGCCAAGGGACGCCTGGGTGGCTCAGTTGGTTAAGCAGCTGCCTTCGGCTCGGGTCATGATCCCGGCGTCCTGGGATCGAGTCCCACATCGGGCTCCTTGCTCGGCAGGGAGCCTGCTTCTCCCTCTGCCTCTGCCTGCCACTCTGTCTGTCTGTGCTTGTTCGCTCGCTCGCTCTCCCTCTCTCTCTGATAAATAAATGAAATATTAAAAAAAAAGTATATGCCAACAAATTGGGCAATCTGGAAGAAATGGATAAATTCCTAGAAACATACAAAATACCAAAACTGAAACAGGAAGAAATAGAAAATTTGAACAGACCCATAACCAGCAAAGAAATTGAATCAGTAATAAAAAATCTCCCAACAAAAGTCCAGTCCCAGATGGCTTCATAGGAGAATTCTACCAAACATTTAAAGGAAAGTTAATACTTGTTCTTCTCAAACTATTCCAAAAATTAGAAGAGGAAGGAAAACTTCCAAACTCATTTTATGAGACCAGCATTACCTTGATTCCAAAACCATACAAAGAGCCCACTAAAAAGAAAAATTATAGGCCAATATCCCTGATTAATATAGATGCAAAAATTCTCAACAAAATACTAGCAAATCAAATCCAACACTCTATTAAAAGAAGGAGGGCACGTATTGCATGGAGCACTGGGTATAGTGCATAAACAATCAATCTTGGAACACTGAAAAAAAAATGAAATGAAATGAAATAAAGAATTATTCACCACAGTCAAGTGGGATTTATTCCTGGGCTGCAAGAGTGGTTTGATATCAATCAACATGATATACCACATTAACAAAAGAAAGGATAAGAACCATATGATCCTCTTGATAGATGCAGAAAAGGTATTTGACAAAGTACACCATCCATTCTTCATAAAAACCCTCAACAAAGTAGGGATAGTGGGAACATACCTCAGCATCATAAAGGCCATATAGGAAGACCCACAGAGAATATTATCCTCAATGAAAAACTGAGAGTTCTTCCCTGAGGTTAGGAGACAGACAGGGGAGCCAATGTTGTTTAATGTACTACTAGAAGTCCTAGCCTTAGCAATCAGACAACAAAAAGAAATAAAAGGCATCCAAATCAGCAAGAGATAAGTGAAACTTTCACAATTTGCAGAATACATGATACTCTATGTAGAAAACCTGAAAGACTCCACCAAACAATTACTAGAACTGATACATGAATTTAGTAAAAAAAAATCAAGGTACAGAAATCTGTTGCATTTCTATACACCAATAACAAAGCAGCAAAAAAGAGAAGTCAAGGAATCAATCCCATTTAAAATTGCCCACCAAAACCTATAAGATACCTAGGAATAAACCTAACCAAAGAGGGAAAGATCTGTACTCTGGAAACTATAAGAACACTTATGAAAGAAATTGAGGAAGACACAAAGAAATGGAAAAACATTCCATGCTCATGGATTGGAAGAACAAATATTATTAAAATGGATATGCTACCCAAAGCAACTACATATTCAATGCAATCCCTATCAAAATACCATCGCATTTTTAATAGAACTGGAACAAACGATCTTAAAATTTATATGGAACCAGAAAAGACCCCGAATAGCCAAAGTAGTGTTGAAAAAGAAAACCGAAGCTGGAAAAATCACAATTCCAGACTTCAAGCTGTATTACAAAGCTGTAATCATCAAGACAGTATGGTACTGGCACAAAAACAGACACATAGATCAGTGGAATAGAATAGAGAACCTAGAAATGGACCCTCAACTCTATGGTCAACCAATCATTAACAATGCAGGAAAGAATATCCAATAGAAAAAAGACAGTCTCTGGGGGGCTTGGGTGGCTCAGTGGGTTGAGTCTCTGCCTTTGGCTTAGGTCATGGTCTCAGGGTCCTGGGATTGAGCCCTGTGTCAGGCTCTCTGCTCGGCAGGGAGTCTGCTTCCCCTCTGCCCTCTGCCTGCCTCTCTGCCTACTTGTAATCTCTGTCTGTCAAATAAATAAATAAAATCTTAAAAAAAAATAAAAAGACAGTCTCTTCAACACATGGTGTTGGGGAAAACTGGACAGCAACATGCAGAAGAAGGAAACTGCACCACTTTCTTGCACCATACACAAAGATAAATTCAAATGGATGAAGGACATAAATGTGAGACAGGAAACCATCAAAATCCTCTAGGACAACCTAGAAGATGTCCTAGGACAAACCAAGGACTTTGTCCTTGGCCAGAGCCACTACTTACTAGACATGTCTCCAAAGGCAAGGGAAACAAAAGCAAAAATGAACTATTGGGATTTCATCAAGATAAAAAGTTTCTGCACAGTGAAGGAAACAGTCAACAAAACTAAAAGGCAACCTATGGAATGGGAGAAGATATTTGCAAATGACATATCTGATAAAGGGTTAGTACCCAAAATCTATAAAGAACTTATCAAACTCATCAACCCCCCCAAAAAAGAACTTATCAAACTCATCCAATTAAGAAATGGGCAGAAGACATGAATAGACATTTTTCCAAAGGAGACATCCCCTAGATGGCTAATAGGTACGTGAAAAGATGCCCAACATCACTCATCAACAGGGAAATACAAATCAAAACTACAGTGAGATACCACCTCAAAGTTGTCAGAATGGCTAAAATTAATAAACAGGAAACAACAGATGTTGGTGAGGATGCAGAGAAAGGGGAAGCCTCTTACATTGTTGGTGTGAATGTAAACTGGTGCAGCCACTCTGGAAAACAGGCTCCTCAAAAGTCAAAAATAGAATACCCTATGACCCAGCAATTTCAGTACTATGTATTTACCAAAAGGGTACAAAATATCTGATTCAAAGGGGCAATGTATATAGCAGCATTATCAACAATAGCCAAAATATGGAAAAAATCTCAAAAGTCCATCAATTTATGAATGGATAAAGAAGTTGTGGGGTGTATATATAAACATTGTATAATGTATACATATACAATGTATACATTATATAATATATATTATATACATTGTATAATGTATAATGTAATGGGATATGTATATATATACACACATACAATTTAATATAATATATGTAATATACATAATATAATGTAATATTACTCAGCCATTAACAAAGAATAAAATCTTGCCATTTGGAATAACGTGGATGGAGCTAGAGTATATTAGGCTAGGCAAAATAAGTCAGTCAGAGAAAGACAAATACTATATGATTTCACTCATTTGGAACGTAAGAAATGAAAAAGATAAGCATGGGGGAAAAAGAAAGAGGCAAAACATAAAATAGAGTCTTAACTATTAGAGAACAAATTGAGGGCTGCTGGAGAGGAGGTTGGTGGGAGGAATGGTAATGGGTGATGGGTATTGAGGAGGGATCTTGTGATGAGCACTGAGTTTGAATTGCTAAATTCTACTCCTAAAACCAATATGATACTATATGTTAACTAACTAGAATTTAAGTAAAAACTTGAAATATGAAAAAGAAATAATCTTAGAATGAGAGCTTCCTAAGCAAAACATAAAATACAGAATGAGATAAAAAATTGAAAAAATTGATTTAAAACTATAAATTTCTATAGAAAAAATGCAATAAACAAATCAAACTAAAATTTTAAAATTGGAGGAAATATTTGTAACACTTATAATGGGAAGGAGTTAGTATCTTTAGTATGTAGAATACTCCAAAAATTTATGAGTATTATCAATAGACTAACCAAAAATATTAAGAATGTAATCAATTTATAACAAAATAAATACTATTGCAAAGATGTTCAAAATCACCTACAGTTATAAAACAAAAAGAACAGAATCTAAAATTAAAAAGACAATAAAATAGATAATCCTTAATAATTATGACCATCTAAACCACAAACGCACACCATAAAAATATTTTGGAAAGTTTTTCAATTTCTTTTATGATCTCTACCAAAATGTGACAGATAGCTAAAAAAATTTTTTAAAAAGCACATACCAGGGTTGCCTGGGTGGCTCAGTTGGTCAAGGATCCTTCGGCTCAGATCATGATCCCAGGCTCCTGGGATTAACCCCTGCATCTGGCTCCCTGCTCCACAGGAAGTCTGCTTCTCCTTCTCCCTCTGCCTGCTGCTCCCCCTGCTTGTGTTCTCTCTTTCAAATAAATAAATAAAATCATGAATGAATGAATGAATGGCAGGTACAAGTCTCACTTATGAATATAAATATAAGAATATTAACAAATAAAATCAGAAGAATATATTTTAAAGCACATTAACATCAATTAGGGTTTATTTTAGAAATGCAATAATGGTTTAATGATAGAAAATCCACAAATTTTATGACAAAAGCCAATCAAACCATGTATACTGGAAAAAGATTTTATGATTTAATATGCATTACTAATTTTCTAGAATCTCAATAAATTAAGGGGAGGAATTAGTCTATCTTTGTGAGTGGCATTTATAGGAAACCAGGAAGAAATGCTATAATTAATAGAGAGACACAAAATTAATTTTCTTCCAAAGCATGAAAAAAACAAGGAGTTTATCCATCATCCTGTGCTTGATAATTGCAATATCTGGCATCTTTTTAAATTTGTTTCTGTGTTGGTTATTACCTCTTGCTCATAGACTCTTATCACTTGTGGGTTTCCTCCTGGTTGTTTTACTTCAAAAAGTATTCATATGAATAATTTGAGACTAAAATGATGTACGCTTCCTCCAAAGAGAATTTTTAAAGCATTGCTTGTTCCAAGTACCTGGGGCACTAGCAGTCTGGGTCACCTCAACCCAAGTAAGGGCTTGGAATTTTGCTGGCCAGTAAGAATGCTGATTCTGAGTCAAAATCTGTGCAAGGACTAGGTTCTGATTATTTTTATGCCAACAGGTCAATGTTTGAGAAGCCAGCCCCAACAGAAGAATGAGTTACCAGGTTTCTACCCCCAGTAGGTCCCGGATTACAATCTTATCCCCTGAAAACACAGCTGTCTCTTTCTGATCAGGAAACACCCTCTGGGCAAAAGTAGACCTGAACACTTGGCTCAAATTCTGGGTTCTCTTCCTCTTAATACCTTACCATCTTCTTAGCTGTTTGAAGGTTTTTAGATGTTCTTTATATTTTACACAAATTTTATTATTTGGCTTCAGGAAAAGGATTGATCTAAATGACATAGTCTGAGACTCCTAGAAGCAGAAGTCTTTTTTTTCCCCCTTCATTATTCTATGGTCAGACTTTTGGTTGACCTTAAGGATTCAAATACAATTAATAATACTGTCCTTTGGTTCATTCTATTAGGAACAGCAGTCACTAGTCGTTTTTCTTCTTTTCCCCAAGTATTATCGATATATATAGACCTTTCTCAGCTTATGATGGGGTTACATCCCAATAAACCCTTTGCAAATTGAAAACAACCGTAAGTCAAAATGCATTTAATACCTCTAACCTACTGAACAGCATAGCTTAACCTCGCCTACCTTTGTAGCTCAGAACACTTATATCAGCCTACAGTTGGGCAAAATCATCTGACATTAAGCCTATTTTATAATAAAGTGTCGAACATCTCATGTAATATATTAAATTCTGCGCTGAAAGTGAAAACAGAATGGTTGTGAGTATAGTAGGTATTTATCCTCGTGACTCCAGCTGACTGGGAGCTGTGGCTCGCTGCCACTGCCCAGCATCATTATATCATACTACACATTGCTAGCCCAGGGAAAAGATCAAAATTCTAAACTTGAAGTACAGTTTCTACTAAATGCATATTGCTTTTGCACCATGGCAAAGCAGAAAAATCATAGGTCAGAGCCTTGTAAGTCAGGAACATGTGCCATAAGTTTAAGGTGAACATCATAATGGCTTGACTTACACATATTATGAAATGATTATTCCGAGAAGTTTAGTTAACATCCATCATCTCATATATATACAAAAAACAAAGAAAGAAAGAAAGAAAGAAAGAAAGAAAGAAAGAAAGAAAGAAAGAAAGAAAGAACTCTTTTCCTTGTGCTGCGAACTCTCAGATCTGCTTTCAATTATACCACATAGCAATGTTAAGTATAGTCATCATGTTGTACATTGCATCACCAAAACTTACAATTGGAAGTTTGTACCTTTGACTACCTTCACTCAGTTCCCCCAACCCACTGCCCCCACCTCTGATAACCACAAATCTGATCTCTTTCTTTGAGTTTGGCTCTGTTTGTTTTTTAGACTCTACATATAAGTGAGATCATACAGCTACTTGTCTTTCTCTGCCTGATTATTCCACTTAGTATAATACCTTCAAGGTCCATAGAAGCAGAAGTCTTTTTATTTTATTCTTCAAGCTTTTTCTCAAAATTCTGACCAATAAAATAAAGCAAGAAAAGATTGTAAAAACAAAAATATTGCAAGTGAAAATATTATTTTTGTTCAAAAGCAAAAAATAAATTAAAAACAAAATAATATGGGTACAAGGTACAAGAAAAATACTTTTTAAATCACTTGTTTTTCTGTTGAAAATGAACAGAAAATATAATGAAAAACCCAAAATAAGAAAACACAAAATTGGGGGGCACCTGGGTGGCTCAGTGGGTTAAGCCTCTGCCTTCAATACGGGTGGTGATCTCAGGGTCCTGGGATCGAGTCCCACATTGGGCTCTCTGCTCAGCAGGGAGCCTGCTTCCTCCTCTCTCTCTCTCTCTCTCTCTCTCTCTCTGCCTGCCTTTCCACCTACTTGTGATCTCTCTGTGTCAAATAAATAAATAAAATATTTAAAAAAAAAGAAAACACAAACTATAAACATCATGGTGTTTTTTTATGTGTCAACTTGACTACATTAGTATCCCTAGTATTGAGTCAAACACTAACCTAGGTATCACTTTGGAGGCATTTGTAAGCATGACTAAAAGTCCATATTCAGTTGATTTTTAAGTAAAGGAGATTATTTTAGATAACCTGAGTGGGCCTCTTTCTATCCATTTAAGGCCTTAAAAGCAGAACTGAGTCTTCCCAGAAGACACTCCAACTGTGGATAGCCATTTCAGCCTAGACCCCAGAGTTCCAGCCTGTCCTTCTTGATGGCCTGACAGATTCGGACTGGACTAGCTAAGCTTCACAGTTGTATAAACCCAATTTTTGCAACACATCTTTCAATATATATCCCCTACTGGTTCTACTACTCTGGTTGAACCCTGACTGATAAAATAGGTAATAAATGTTAACAAGAATTTGTGTGGGGCTTTTATAAAGAAAAATGTTAAATATTGCTAAAGAACATAAAAGTAGATAATGTAGATAAGAGACTTAACAAACTTCACTGAAATTCAAAATATTCCCCCAAAAATGCAATTAAAAATAAAATCCTAACAAGACATTTTTTGGAGAATTTGACACGTTTCCTCTAAATAAAAAAAAATAATAATCACAGTGGTGGGAGAGAAATGAACCTACCAAATAACAAAACACGCCATAAAGCTACAATAATTTTTAAAGTGTGAAGTTACCAGAGAAAGAAGCAGAGATCAAAGAAACAGAATAGGAGCCCAGAAATAAACATATATGTAAATAGGAATTTAGTGAACAAAAAGTGTAATACTCAAATCAGTATGGGAAAGATGTTGTAGCAATTATCTTTTACCTTTTACTGAGAAACAAACCACCCAAAAATGCAATAGATTAAAATTAGAACCATTTACTTAATTCATGATTTGGTGGTTTGGCAGTTTGTGCTGGAGTAAGCTGGGTAGTTCTTTAGGTCTAGGCCAGGCTTGGCTGATGTTGCCTGAGCGTGCTCTTGGGTCTATGGTTAGCTGATGGGCCAGCTGGAGATGAATGGTTTTGGATGGTCTCATTTATATATCTTCTGTTTTACTGAGAGTAACAGTGGAGACCAGGCCACATGTCTCTTATCATCCAGTAAGCTAAACTCGGCTGTTTTATAGAACATCAAAGTTCTGAGAACAACAAACAGGTAAACCTCAATACACAAGCATTTTTCAAGTCTCTGCCTGCATTATGTTTACCATTGTCTCATTGGCCAAAACAAGTCATATGTCTAAGCACAAAGTCAGCAGAGGAGGGCAATACCAAAGGGCTTAGATACAGGTAGGAGTGAGCCAATTGCAATTAATCTGCTATCATAAAATATTCAATAAATAATGCTGAGAAATTGAATCATTTGGGGAGAAAATAAGATTAGATTCTTGTATTGCATCCAAATAAGTTACAAATACATTAAAATTTAAATGTAAAAATTGCCATATTTTAATAACAAAGGTTGGAAAATGACAATATAGAGAAAATATTTGCAATATATATGGGAATAATTAACAAAGAGGTCTTAGAAATAAATAAGAAAAAGATCAACACCCCTGTTAAAGCAGTGGGGGAAATGAAGATATATAGTTCATAAAAGAAATATAAATGAACTTCAATTGAAAGAAATATGCCTGACATCAGTAGTAGTCAAATATAAATGAAAAAAAAAAAAAAACAACTGAGGTATCAGTTTTTGCCAATGATTTTGACAAAATTTGATGTCAAAATGTAATGTCAAGTGCTAAAGACTGTTTGGAAATAGATACACTCATATAATGTTTGTTAGAATATAAATTGGCAGGAAATTCCTAGAGAGCAAATTAGCACTATCAAAATGTTAATTTGCATACCCTTTAATCCATAACTTCAATTTCTGGGAATTTATCCAAAGGGTAAGTATAAAGAGATAGATGAAATATATGAATATAAAATAATACTTATGACATCCTTTTTTTAAAAAAGTGAAAATTTAGAAACAACCAACTTTTCTGTCAATAGGATTAAATCATGACACATACAATGAAATATTATGTAGCATTCAAATGCATAAAATAAATCATTATGTATTGCTACAGAAACATGTCCATGATGGCTTACTGAGAGGTGCATGCAAATTAAAGAAAATGTGTGCATTTTTGTTATTTGCATGTGGAGATTCTTTAAGAAATTAAAAACAGAGCTACCCTATGACCCTGCAATTGCACTACTGGGTATTTACCCCAAAGATACAGATGTAGTGAAAAGAAGGGCCATCTGTACCCCATGTTCATAGCAGCAATGGCCACAGTCACCAAACTGTGGAAAAAGCCAAGATGCCCTTCAACAGATGAATGAATAAAGAAGATATGGTCTATATATACAATGGAATATTATGCCTCTACCAGAAAGGATGAATACCCAATTTTTATATGGAAAGGATGGAGGAGATTACGCTGAGTGAAATAAGTCAAGCAGAGAGAGTCAATTATCTTATGATTTCATTTACTTGTGGAGCATAAGGAATAACACGGAGGACATTGGGAGAAGGAGAGGAGAAGTGCGTTGCGGGAAATCGGAGGGGGAGAGGAACCATGAGAGAATATGGACTCTGAGAAACAAACTAAGGGTTTGGGAGGGGAGGGGGGTGGAGGGTTAGGTGAGCCTGGTAGTGGGTATTAAGGAGGGCACGTATTGCATGGAGCACTGGGTGTGGTGCATAAACAATGAATCTTGGAACACTGAAAAAATAAATTTTAATTTTAAAAATTATGAAAGAATATTCACCAGATTGCAGGGTCATTTTTTGCTTTTTCTATTCAATCCACAATTTTTTTTAGTAATAAACTGTCAACAACAACAAAATTTGCAATAAAATCAATTATTTTTATTGTTCTTTAAAAATGTCATTTCAAAGAATTCTTTGACAACAAAGATTTTTATGCCACAGCATTATGGTGATTTTTTAAAATGTAGCTAAAAGTTTATGAACTCTGAAGGTAGACAAATAATCATGGACTAATGCAGAATGCTTCTCCTGGTAAAAATGAAGATGAATTTTGGAAGGTCTCAAAGAGAGGTCATTAAAGGAAAAGAAATTTAGAGCAGAGTATAACCTGAAGTCCCATTAGAGGTCTTTGGTACCCACAACAGGAGTCATTAAGTAAGCTTGAAACAAAACAAAAGTGGTTAAGATTAAGACAGTAAAGAAGGGCCATGAGGAAATCTAGTCTCTCAGTGAAGTCTGCCTATATCCTGTAAATTTCTATGGCATCCATCTCTATATACTATAGCTAATTAAGAGTTACATATGTGAGCTAAACAAAAATGTATGGTCCTAACTAATTACTTAAAGCTATTCTGTACTTTCAGTAATGCCATAGCTGATTTGAGCAATGGTGAAATCTCTCTTTTCAGGAAGAGGGAATGGGCCAAGTCATAGGAAGGTAAGGGTTTCCAGCAGAAGCCAAACACCACATTTTTGTAATTACTTAGGCACACATCCACATTGACCAGATTGTTCATTCATAAATTTGGAAATAATTGCCATGAGAACCAAGACCTCATAAGTCAAGTTAACAAAGGGCCAAACTCAATGACATTTATTAAATATGAAAACAATTTATATAGATGAAAAAGGTGTGCTACTTAGCAAATAGGATGAACTGACAGTGACCCAAATGGCTATTTCATTTTGAAGATGTATTTGAATTCCTTGTACTTTATCTTATCATTTTTCAAGTAAGGACATGGTTCATGTGAGAGTGCTATCTCACCTTCAAGGGTTTTACAGAGGCAATGTGCAGTGGAAAAAGCACAGATATTGGAATTGGAATCTGCACCCCAGTATCCTCTTCTAAAAAAAATGGACAAAACATTATCCACTTCATAGGCTGTGAGGATTAATGTTTTTTAATTAATTAATTAATTAAATTATTTAATTAGTTTATTTTTATTAATATAATTATATTATATTAATATATAATATATTAATATATTAATATTATATATAATATATATAATATATTGTATAAAATAAATAAAAATTAATTTAATTGATTTAATTGATTAATAATTAATATTGCTAATATTCATATAGAGTTAAAATTCAAGGTAATCCCCTTTCCCCAATCAATGCTACCCCTATAGGTAAACCAATTTTCAATCCCCTGATATCTTGGGAAAGTTGTATCCCTTAAAAAAGATATCAAGATACATCCAAGAAGAAGCAAAATAACCTTCCTCACCCACACTGAGAATTTACAACCACTCTCCCATATTTTTCTCCTACCAGTATTTTTGTATACTTGTGTTTGTCCTGGTAGTCTATAAATCTTATACTTAGGGTGCTTTTTGACGAGGTTCTTTTTTTTGTTTGTTTGTTTGTCTGTTTGTTTCTCTGTTTTGCTTCTACATATATATGTACAAATTTTTTTTCTTCTCTTGTCATATACTTTTATCAGTCTTTTTTGTTTGTCTGTATTTGTTTGTATACTTCCCAAACCTTACCTTGGGGCACATTTGGGCTGAGCCTTCTCTTTTATCCTTCTTTCTTTTTCCTCTCTCTCTCTTTCTCTCTTTTTTCTGCTTTCTCTCTTTCTTTTTTTCTTTCATTTGGGTAGGGACTCTTGATTGCTCAGAAGCATTCCAGGGTGCACCTTCACTGCACCAAGGTCGATACATCCAGCTACAACCATTCAGCCAACTCTCACCAAAATGACTAGGAGGAGGAATGCCCGACAGAAGAAAAATTCAGAGGATGGGCCCTCTGCAACAGAGCTAATGGCTACCGACATAGACATTATGTCGGAAAGGGATTTCAGGCTAACAATTATCCAGGCAATAGCGAGGTTGGAGAAAACCATGGACGACCAAATGGAATTGATTAGGGCAGAACTGAGAGCCACCAGGGATGATGTTCACAATTTTAGAGCAGAACTGAAAGCCACCAGGGATGATGTTCACAAGGCTCTTAATGAGTTCCAATCTAATCTAAATTCTCTAAAAGCTAGGGTAACTGAGACAGAAGATAGAATTAGTGATCTGGAGGGCAAACAGATAGAGAGAAAGGATCAGGAGGAAGCCTGGAACAAACAGCTTAGAAACCACGAAAACAGAATCAGGGAAATGAATGATGCCATGAAACGTTCCAACGTCAGAATTATTGGAATACCTGAAGGGGAAGAGAAAGAAAGAAGTCTAGAAGATATTGTCAAACACGTTCTTCATGAAAATTTTCCAAATATCGCAAATGAAAACAGCATTCATGTACTAGAGGCAGAACGGTCTCCCCCCAAGATTTTAGATTCTCGAAACACCTCGAGACACCTGATAGTAAGAATGAGGAATTATAATTCTAGAGAAACTCTCTTGAAGGCAGCTAGGACAAAGAAGCTCCTTACGTACAGAGGAAAGCCCATCAGAATAAGGTCAGACCTGTCCACAGCAACCTGGCAAGCCAGAAAGGGCTGGCAAGATATATTCAGGGCACTAAATGAGAAGAACATGCAGCCAAGAATACTTTATCCAGCA
>PISX010028318.1:0-21709 GCA_004024625.1 Mellivora capensis | reverse complement strand
AAACATTTGTCCTGAAAGGGAGGAAAATTCTTTCTTTTCACAGTAGTTTGCACTTGTTTTTAAATTACCAGTCTAGTTTAAAACGTCCTCTCAAAGCAGTTAGTTTTGTGTGGGCAGTTTGAAGAAAATACCAGGAGTAAACTCTGAAAATATTTGTTGATACAGAGGCACAGTGGACTAACATGTCTGTTTCTGTTATACTGTAAGGTTTTAAGTAAACGTAAAATTTCTAATATAGGAAAATAAAACAAATGATTCAAAATTCCTAGCAAGAACTACGTGTTTTGGTTCTGATTTTGTTTGTTTGCCAGTGGTTTTTCTTACACAAAAATACACTGATACTTTTTTTAAGTAACACCTGGAAATGGGTTATTTGAGTTTTGGGTATTGTTTTTCTAAGATAGCAGTAAGAGGAGCTTTGTTCAGTTTTGTTTTGTTTTAGCAAATTAAAATTGCCTTTGGTGGAAATTCATTTTATATGGGATGTGTGATGTTAATTTACTTAGAAATAGCTCTTCACATTTTACACTAAATCAAAATGACTTTGAGAATTCCTTAGATGGCTCACAAGATTTGTGTTTTATAGTTTGTGGAGAGATTTTTAGGAGATGTGAGTAAATTCACTGGTATACAGAACACGTACGTATCCTTTTAGTTTATTTTTCATTCTGTCATCTTATCTCTTTTTATAGCAGTGGCCTTTTTAACTTAATATAATTCATTTCAAATTTCCTTTCCCTTTCCTTTCCCTGCCTTCCCATATCTATCCTGAACCCGAAGTTTGCTATTTTATGTTTCCTGCCACATTCAAAAAAAAAAAAAAAAAGTGAGATAAGTTATTAAAACACACTGCGAGGGGCACCTGGGTGGCGCAGTCGGTCAAGCGTCCGAGTCTTGGTTTAGGCGCATGTCAGGATCTCAGGGTTCTGAGATGGAGCCCTACATCGGGCTCCCTGCTCAGTGGGGCATCTGCTTAAGATTCTCTCCCTGTGCCCCTCCTCCCACTTGTGCATGCGCACTGTCTTTCTAAAACAAATAAATCTTAAAAAAAAAAAAAAAAACCACACACACTCTGAGATGAGTAAGGGAATTACAGTTAAATGGAAAATCAGTAGTAGGTAAAATAATGTAAAACCTAGAGATAGATTTAAGTAAAATGAATGCCACATTAGCCTGAATACTTTTTGGAAACAGGCAGTGACTTCAACTCAAGTTTTCTTTCCTTTGAAAGAACCCATACGGATAAATCTTCGCAAGGTAAGACCCATGTTCCAGAAATACACAACTATCCTGGTACTAAAACCTGAGGGCCATTTCTCCCGTGGGACTTCATAGTGATGATTCTGTGATGGAGTAATTCATGTTAGTATTCCTAGAAGTAAAATGAATCATTTCCATCAGGTATAGTATAGACCAGTACTGTGCTGAAGAACAATGTCATAAAAACAAACCCTTAAAACTTCCAAAGTATTGGAGTCCCGGTAAGTAATTCTTCAAGGTCTGCCTCTATCTAAGCCTGAAATTGAGATTCTGGAAGAACCGATTATCTGGGTATTTGCACTAAGGCAAATTACCTGCAGGTAATGATTTTTTAAACTCTGAACGAGCTTTAGAAGTGCTGGGCGTCGAACTTTTTATACTTCAGGTAGGATCCGTGAGTCATGAAATCTGAGGCCAAGTCCGCACACCCCGAGTCTTGCAGTGCCTCCTGAGCGCAGGTGTGTCGTGCGCCCCAGCTGACGCGTCCTTTGACTCAGCAGCGCGCTCTTTGTGCAGGGAGACCCGGGGAGCATGTGTGGCCAGGGTCACTTCTCGTTTGGACAGCTAAATGTCATATAAAATAGATCCCCAAAGTAGGTGGCAAAACCAGATATCTAGTTTCTGTTAGGAAACAGCATCCTTAAAGAGTGTTACTCTTTTTTTTTTTTTTTGAAGAGGTTGTCCCCTTAAAGTCCTCTTTGAAATACATTTTATTAGTTCATACCACCAGTTTTTACTATCAGGGGGGAAAAAGCACCATGAGTTGGAATTAAATCACTCGTGTAACTGATCGGTTAATTTTTCTGAATATTGGAAACGATCCCCCTCCCTGCTTGCCCCCTGCCCTCAAGAAGAGGAGACATTTTACCGCGTACTTGCGGAGACTAAGTCTCCAGGAGGTTCATACTATGTTGCGGTTGGGAGAGGCTGGTGGTGAGGTGTCTGTCCCCCTGAGCATACTAGCACTCCCCTCCAGCTTCCTGTCTCCTCTTTAACCGTGTCCTAGCAGATCATCAGATTCTGAAAATCTGGTGTCTGACTTCATTCCGTCTCCCTGCCAGTGTCCTCATTCTAACCCCGTCATGTCTCTCCTGAGCTGTTGTTACTCCGTACTTTCTAATTACTAGTTTCCAGTCTTCCCATATTTCTAATTAATTTTCTTTAATAGCTTTTAAATGATGAAAGGGACACACGATTGTAGTTAATGAAACAGTGCAAAGTATATAAGCAAAAATACGGAATCCTTTCTCTTCCACTACCCCTGATATCACACTACGTGGTATACAAGCTTCTAGATGTGACGGCCCCAAGGTAGTTTAAAGCACGTTATGATTGTATCACTATCCTGGTCAAAACCAGCTCACTAAACCCTCACACCTTGCCTTCATAGTGTGTCCAAGCCTTCGTGCCTGCCCCCTCCACAGGGCAGTGCGCACCCCGTCCCTCGCTCAGATTGTTGGAATCAACCACCCAGAGCTGTTTGTTGACACCCCACCTCGGCAGGCTACACTCCTCTCTCAGTGCCTTCACTTGGCTTCACTGTCTCTCTCCCATCTCAGTGTCCTTCGGACTCCCTTACTGTTCCTCCTCTTCTCCCTAGCCTTCAGAGTGCCCAAGGCTCCATCCTTGGGGAACTCATCCTGTCATGACCTTCAATAACACGGTATGTTGACGCCTTCCAATTTGGTGTTTCCGGCATGGGCCTCTCCCCTGAACTCCATACTCATGTTTGTTCCATTGCCCACCTGGCGTCTCCCGTCACATGCCCAGCAGATATCTTAAACCCAGCATCTCCAACTCGGAATCCCTTCTCTCCCAGTCCTACTTCCCCTACTCCCTGGACCTTTCCATCCCAGCTAATGGCAACGCCATTCTCCTAGTTGTTCAGTTTCAAAACCTACCCCAGTGATCCCTGACTCTGTAGATAAGTCTGTCTCTTCCTCTCTCACATTCAATTTGAGCAAATCCACAAATCCCACTGGTTCTATATTTAAGAATATACTTAGAATCTGACCGCTCACCACTATCTGCACTGCTGCCACCCCAGTCAGAGCCCCCATTATCTTGTCTAGAATAGCAAAGTCTCCCACTCACTGCTGTCTTTGCTGCCACCTTGGTCTCCCATAGTCTGGCTCCGACACAGCACCCAGAATCGTTTTAAAACAGGGCAAGTCTCGCTTTCCTCTCTTCAGACTTCCTTACTCGAAAGCTCAACTCCAGTGAAACACGCAGATAAAAACGTGAAGACTTTTGCATTAGTAATATATGTATTTTTTGTGGGTAAAATGAGTTTTGATAAATATTTAGGTGGACTATGGATGACCCCCACTTAAAAAAAAATTGTGAAATCTATTAATAATGAATCTTTTTTTTCACAACTTGTAAATTCAAGATTTATATGACTTGTAAATTCAAGATTTCTTTTATGAAGTACAAAAATAGGGGACTTTGAGACATTCCTGGCGTGGGGATCACGAACCCTCCTTTTACAGAACTTTACCATCCCAGCCCCCACCCTCCTGTATGCAGCTGTTACGTTTAGGGACAGGGTTAGGCCCTCAGAATTTCTGAATCTGTGCTCAGGACCTCTGCTACCCATGGTGAGTGTTTCGTTCCCTGGCAAACCACAAAAATACCTCCTCTGCCTTTCCTGCAGCCCGCAAGGAGCAGGGTCACCCTGGGGCCTATATCACATTCCTTTTCAGTCTGTGCCTCCGATCCGAGTGGGGTCTCTCCCGGCTGCTGTCTTCACTCGTCTCTACAGCAGAGGGCAACAGAGAGCGCGTTCTGGCACCCGGGGCTATTTATGCTGTATTGGAAACACTTCCCGCAGTGGCCATGTTCCTCTCCAGTCCCGCCGACCTCCTTTGCCTTCCCCTTCTCCATGATCGTGAAGTTGCTAGTGCGTGTTAGGGATGCAGTTTGGAGCCAGGTCAGGAGGAAAGCTGGGAGGCCATCATGATCTGGTCTCCTGGACCCCGTTACTGAAGCTCAGAACCAGCTTGACAGTTTCAGCCTGGATACGGAAGGAATGTTCCCCTGAAGTGCCACAGTTCACCAGGCATCCGGAGCCGCCTCACTAGGGGGCAGCAGGTGAACTGCATTGCCTCCTCTCCAGAGAAACAACATCCCGCCAGGTCCAGCAAGGCAGGAGACATTTCATCTGTTTCTACCAAACCCATATATTTAAGGCATCGAAGTGAATGAGACTATCCAGGGCGTGCATCAAGAGAGAGGGGAGAACCCTAAACCGGGGAGGAAATCAGGAGGTTGTCCAGCCACAGATCCCAAGAGAGAAGAGCATGTCAAGAAGAGGGAGCTCCCATTGTGTCAAATGAGGCCCAAATGGGGATAGGAGAGGCCCCGTGATCATGACAGATCTCATTTGTGACCTGACAAAATCCGTTTCATCAAGTCTTGGCAGCAGAAGCCAGGTTGAAGGGAACTGAAGAAGAGGTGTTCCTATAGCAGTGTTCTTGGATGGTTCTTTCCAAAAGCTTTCCTCTGCAAGGGAGCAGAGAAATGAGGTAAAAGGTAGAGGAGGATAGGGCATGACGGGGTGAGGGTCTGCCCGCAGGTGTGTGTGCTGCAAACCTAGAGCTCAAACATGTTTCTGCTCAAGGGCACTATCCAGTAAAAGAGGAGACTTGATGAAATGATAGAGCTCTAGTTCTGTACTCTTTTGAGACTTTGCACGAGATGTTAACCCTAAAACTTAATGAATTTGACATAGTCTTTCCACACAACAGTGTGATATTTTCCTTTATTTATTTCCTTTATTTATTCCTTTATTTATTCCAATCTTATTTCCTAGCCTTAGTGAAGGTTCTTTGGTTTTTCCTCACCTAGTCCCACACATTGACTGCAAGAGCCACCCCAGTGCCCTTGACTCAAACCATTGGCCGTGGAAAGAGATTGTGTCCTGTTCGTTAGCCAGAATGGCTTTCACCTCCCTCAGACACGTTTTATTTACTGAAGTAGCCCCAGGAGCTGGAAGAAATCTGAGAAGCCTGATGCATTTTCATACTTTTCTCGAATATGCTTAGAAGCCTAGGTCTCCGAATCTGTTCTCGCCACAGCCTAATCTATACTTTTGCTTTTCCCATTTTCCTGCCATTAGATTTAGGGAAAGCAAATAATTCCATTCAGTCCAGTGTATTGATGATTTAATGGCCGGTGTTATAAGTCAGGTGTCATTTGGGAGGCTTAATGGGTCTTTTTGCTGATACTGTTTTCCAGAACATGAAGGCCAGGGACATCTAATTGTACACTTGGAGTTAGCATAAGGATGTGGCTTACAGGAGATAAAGTGAGCAATAAAAAAGACAAATTCTCAAAGCTTTTAAAGAATTACTATTTCCAGTTAACTTCCTCCTCCAAAAACAATTTTAGTCTTTATATTAAGCTCAAAATCGTTTTTCTTCCATATGAGTGATATTTATTGAACATGTCAGGCATTTTGCATATGTTATAAATATGCTTTAGCACTGCAGACCAGATACTGCTAATTACAGCGGAGTGTGTACAGTGCATGAGGCACGGTGCTGAATGTTTTATATAGACCACTAATTAAAATTTTAGAGCATATATTGCTGTAAAAATTTAATGCTTTTTCTGTGATGCTTCCTGTATCTTTTGGCCTTTATCTGATTCGGGGAACCAGAATATTGTATTGACTTTCTCAAGGAAAGATAAGCAGAAAGAGAGGGGGAAAAAAGACTTTTTTCAAATTCTTGGTCTTTAGGGGAGAAAGCAAAGGATTAAATCCGGGAAAATGATTGGGGAAGGTACATATTTATTTAGTAGGTTGGCTGCCCTGCCCCAGGGACCAGATGAAATATCTCTGGGCCATAGAAGGGGAGGTCAGGACTCTGAGAATGTTTTCTGGGCCCTGCCCATCCCACCCAGTCCCCCGTCAAACTCTACTTCTGGAAGGAGGACCGGAGTCTGGTCCTGACAGGGTCTGGCAGACAAGAGCCAAGGATGGCTCTCCGGGTTGCATGTATGTGTATGGGCTGATCTGTTCCCCTTGAATTGGCGAGTGCGTCTACACCTGGCAGAATGGAGCCTCACCATAGAAATTAAGCCCCGCTGTTAGGTAGACTCGGGCACACAAGCGGTGCCTTGCCGTTGTCAGAGCAGCAAAAAGGCTAAGGTTTGAGATTAAACTGATTCTAAATCCTCAATCCTCGGGGCTCTCTCACTATGGTAGACTGCCTTGGGATTTATGGATGGCAAACAGGATGCAAACTCACCCCCAACCCAGAGCTTCTGGAGAGGAGCCTGTCGCTCAAGCCAGCTTGGGCTCTCCCATGAGCCTCATCGCCTGCGTGGTGTCAGCACGTGCTAATCTAGAAGCTGTGCTTTTTAATTCCATAGAACAAATGTTGGCCAGCCTCCCGGACGGCATATGGATATTTATAGCAGAATAGGTTGTTAGAGCTAGAAGGAAAATGATGTTGTCCAGTGGCTTCATTTTGGAGCTCAGGAAATTTAAGCCTAGACCTAACCAAGATCACAAAGCTCGTGAATGTCAGAGGTGGGTTTCGGACTATCTGCTCATACCACAATCCAGGTATATTTGATTTTTTTAAATGTTTATTTTCTTTTAAGATTTTATTTATCTATTTGTCAGAGAGAGAGAGAGAGAGAGAGAGAGAGAGCACAAGCAGGGGGAGCGGCAGGCAGAGGCAGAGGGAGAAGCAGGCTCCCCACTGAGCAAGGAGCCCGATGCGGGACTTGATTCCAGGACCCTGGGATCATGACCTGAGCTGAAGGCAGAGGCTTAACTAACAGCCACCCAGGTGTCCCTTAAGTGTTAATTCTTTTTTTTTTTAATTTTATTTATTTATTTGATAGATCACAAGTAGGCAGAGAGGCAGGCAGAGAGAAAGGGAAGCAGGCTCCCTGCTGAGCAGAGAGCCCGATGCAGGGCCTGATCCCAGGACCCTGAGATCATGACCTGAGCCAAAGGCAGAAGCTTAACCCACTGAGCCACCCAGGCGCCCCTTAAGTGTTAATTCTTTAACACTATAAATACCAAGATTCACTGAAAATTGAGATAATCACACATTCTCACTGTAACTTCTGGAAGTAACAATACTTTTCTCAGAGTTAGTACCAATTTATACGAAGAGTAGTGAGTGTAATAGACCTTGTGGATTTCTCCTGATAGTAGGACTACCATGTCATGTGTCCTCTAAACCAAGTTGCTTTTGAAAGTGAAATGGAGGGATATATAAATCATTATACTAGGACAGCGGGCCTACACAGGGACTGTCCCAGGCCAACCCTAGCTATCACCCTACCTTCCAAACATCCGTGGCACCCAGACCCATGAAGGAGCAGCCATTCTGTTCACATCCATGGCGGGGCTGGGCTCTAAGTTTGGGAGCTTGAAGTTTACCTCCTCATCCTGCAAGGTGAAATTGGCTCAGGAAAGCCCGTCAGATCATGGCAATCTCCTGGTTACAGAGATTCTGCATGTCACCCAGTGAGGAGTAAGGATAGGTTTCCCGAAGTCTTCTGGAAAGAAGCGCCAGCTCTTTGGGATATCTTGCAAGGGAAATCTCTTTCTCCTACCTTGTTTGCAGATGTGAGGCCCAGAGTGCTATAGCTCATGCTTTCCTCTGTCACTCTGCATCACCACTATCACCCCTCACCCTATGCCCATCTGTTTCTCAGATTCTGTGTCTTTTTATTTATCTCATTTATAGATCTATCGCAAAAATTTTCACAATTTTCTTAGTGTGTAAGAAATAACTGTAAGTTAGTAATCTGGTATTCAATTCATAGTGACTATCCAGAGATTATCACTAAAACAGACAAAACTACAAAAGTAAACTTTGTTTTTGAATAAAAATTAGTTGAAGAATTAACTCTTCTTGATAAAATATAGATCTTAACATTTTTACTGGAGAAAAGTGGGCTTGGGAGAAAGAATGCAAAAATGAAAACAACAGACACCGTGGTAGAAGCTCTCATGTGTAAAATTTGTTAGAAACAAACATATAAAGCCTAATGAAGCAAACACTTTTTCTAAAATACTAATGGGAAATAGTTCATCTCTGTGAAAATTATTTTAGTAAAATAAAAATAAATATTCGAGTAACTGGCAATGGTCTGATTGTGGCTGGTAGCTGCTATCCGATTGGTAGCAATGAGCCCCACGTGTCTATTTACATATAAATAAATAATGACTAAAAATAAAATTAGATTAACAGTTCACGTTCTCAGTTGCCATAGCCACCTTCCAAGTCTTCAGTAGCTGTGTGTGGTAGTGCAGATATGGAATACTGAATACAGAAAGTTCTATTGGTCAGCGTTGGGATATACAAATTGATCAAGGAATTAAGTGTGCCTAAAGGAGTTTGCTCTGAACACCAACAAGTATCTTCAAAATGTTCTTAGTGTCAAAATGTTGAGATCAAAACATCTTGTACTCATTTCTCTATTTTATACATAAGATGGTATCAGTTAAATGAATGGTTAGCTTACAATTCCCCAGGCTTATATGTAAAACCATCTCGTTGTTAACATCACCAACCCTCAGTATATTTTATAGACGTGTTTCTGTTTTATTGTGTTTTCTTTAAAAGGAGCAACTTATTTACTTATTTATAAAATTAACCCTCTTTTGTTTCTCCAATTTATTAGAGTTTTGCCTTCATTATTTTGTAAATATCCACCCATCCAAGGATAATAAAATGAGTCAAATCTGTTGTCACAGACTAGGAGTAATGTGTTAAATCATTCTGTGACAATTGAGTTTCAGAAGTTTTCTCCTTGTACTTTGAATATTTAAAAATTTCTTGTGATGATACGCTATTTTTTACCTGAATATCCAGGAAATTACTATTCTCATTTTGAAAAAGTTTTTCAAACATATTTTTTTCAAAAGGAATAGAACAACTCCCCCATATGCCAACAAGTATCAATATTTTGCTATATTAATTCATTTTTCCTTTTTTCAATTAACTTTTTTCTTCAAGTCTTTCAAGCAAATCCCATTTTATCATTTTACCCTTACAAATATGGATATTTTTATTAATGGTTACAATGTTATCACACTTAACAAAACATACCAATTCCTTGTTATCCTCAAATAACCAACCCAAATGAAAATTTTTCTGCTTAAATATATCGTTTTAGGGGCACCTGGGTGGCTTAGTTAAGTGTCCAACTCTTGATTTCAGCTCTGGTCTTGATCTCAGGGTCATGAGTTGAAGCCCCACATCGGGCTCCACACCCAGCTTAAAAAGAATAAATTAATTAATTTAAAAATATATCATTTTGTAGGTGGGTTGAGTTAGGAAGCAAAGAAACCCACTCACTACATTTGATCATTAGCTCTCTTACATGTTGCTAATCTAGTGTGGTCCCCAACCCCATCTTTGTCACGCCTCGGTTTATTGTTCTGTGGAATGTTTCACATTCTGAATTTTTATGTTTACTTCCTTATGTTATTTAGTTTTTTCCACTGTCCCCTTCCATGTAAACAGGAAGTTAGCTCTAATGATTGATTGGATACAGACTCAATTGTATTTTTTTTAAAGATTTTATTTATTTATTTGTGAGAGATAGACACAGTGAGAGAGAGAACACAAGCAGGGGGAGTGAGAGAGGGCAAAGGAGGCCTCCCACTGAGCAGGGAGCCCAATGCAGGGCTCCATTCCAGGGCCCTGGGACCACGCCCTGAGCTGAAGGCAGATGCTTAACGACTGAGCCCCCCGGGTGTCCCTCAATTATATGTGAGACCATTAATACATAGCTACTTCTGTGTCCTGGATATATTATATCAGAAGGCACATAATGTGTGTTTGACCCACTCTCAGTGATGTGATCAGTGGGCTCAGCTGGCAACAGTCTGATTCTTCCACTGTCAAGTTCCCCATTAACTTTTCATCTAAAGGTTTTATCTATTGGTGGAGCTTTGCCTGAATCAATTAGTTTATTAGGACTTGCAAAATGATGGGTTTCTTTTTTTTAATTAACATATAATGTATTATTTGTTTCAGGGGCACAGGTCTGTGATCCATCAGTCTTATACAATTCACAGCACTTGTCTACTAGACGACTATACTTCTCTACTAGATTCAGCCATTAACATTTCAATATACTTGTTTTCTCACATGTATCCATCTATCCATGCTGTACTGATCCATTAATCCTGGCTATTTTTCTAGTGAATTTCAGAGTAAGTTGCAGAAATCAGTACACTTCCCCTTAAATACTTCATTGTGGATATTATTAACTGGGTTTCAATATTTATTTATAATTTTTTTTTCTGATGTTCTTTAGACAGTAGCTCATAATATTTTAGGTCAGGTAGCTTCTCCTGCAACTGTCCCAAAACCTAGTGGCTGAAACTAATGAGTTGGTTAGCTCATGGTTCTGTGGGTTGTTGGAGACTGCTCACCTTGTCTCTGTGAGCTCACTCACACATCTGTCATAAGCAGTGCGGGTACCGAGACGATCCAAGATAGCCTTATTTGCATGCAGGGCAGGTCTCTCACCATTTCAGGTACACAGAGCTCCATGCTCTGAAGGGCCTTATTCTTGGCCACAGGGCTCTGCTGTTGCTGGTTTTTTTGTTGTTGTTTCTTTCTTTTTTTTTTTTTTTAATTTAAATTTTAGGTAGTTAACATATGGTGCAATATTGGTTTCTGGAGTAGGATTCAGTGATTTATCACTTACATACAACACCCAGTGCTCATTATAACAAATGCTCTCCATACTATGTTTTAAACAAAGGGCCCCACATTTTCACTTTGTACTAACCCTGAAATTTATGAAGATGGTCTTTAAATTTTTTTTAAATTTGTATTCTTTTTTTATTAATCTTTAGTAACATATAATGTATTATTTGCCCCAGGGGTACAGGTCTGTGAATCATCAGTCTTACACAATTCACAGCGCTCATCATAGCACATACCATCCCCAATGTCCATCACCCAGCCACCCTATCTCCCCAAGACCCTCCACTCCAGCAACCCTCAGTTTGTTTCCTGAGATTAAGAGTCTCTTATGGTCTGACTCCCTCTCTGGTTTTGTCTTGTTTCAATTTTTTCCACTCTTCTCCTATGGTCCTCTGCCTTGTTACTTAAATTCCGTGTATCACTGAGATCATGGGATAATTGTCTTTCTCTGACTTATGTAGATGGTCTTGCTCACATGGCAAAACTTTGGTGACAGGTAGGCTAGAACACCAGGGGCAAATAGGCTATATTTCTTTTATCCAGTCAGTTTACGGGAGTTCTTCATATATTGACGGTCACAAGTTGCCAGGAGCAGTCCTGAGAATAAATCTCAAGGAGAAAGTCCTTTCAAGTCTCTGTTTGCATCACATTTGCTAATGTCCTATTGGCCAAAGCAAGTCACATGGCCAAGTCTAGCCTCCAGTGGAAACACCTGAGCATATGAACACCAGGGGAATGGTTGTGACCATTATTGCAAGCTATCTGTCCGCAGAGTAATACTTAGAGCTTCTGATATTTTTGCTTGGAGTGCTGGTTGCTCTCAGGTTGTCACTGCCTTCAGGATTTTTAAATGGAAAAAAAATAAGAAATATATTGTTTTTAAAAGGAAAATAATAACGACCTTATTTTCATTTTATTTATTTTCATTGTAAATGCCATGTTGTGGGACTTTCATTTCTTTGATTTTACATGTGCAGCTTTGTTGCAGAATGCTGAGAATTTTAGTTCCTAACAGTATTAACATAAGCATTTATTTGCATTAACTTACAATTTAGAAAAATGTATTATATAACCATACCGCTATTCCTAAGGATGGTAAGGAATACAGTTTAAGATTTCTTCATAGCTAGAGCATCTGGCTGGCTCAGTCAGTAGAGCATGTGACTCTTGATCTCAGGGTTATAAATTTGAGCCCCACATTGAGTGTAGAGATTACTGAAAAGCAAAATCTTACCAAAAAAAAAAAAAAAAAAGATTTCTTCATTGCTTAATATGCCTCTATAATATATTTTACTAAGGATGTGCAATCAAAATATTTGTTCTAAAGTTATTTGAAATAATTTTGTTCTTCATATGATTATGTCACTAACTTGAAATACAATTGAATCATTTTATACAATTTGCTTTCATACTTAGGGAATGACTTTTATTCTTCTTGACTTACTCTGATATTTAATGAAATAGTCATAGATTTGCATCCAGTTATAAGAAATAGTACAGAGAGGTTATGCACATCCCTCACTCAGTTTCTCCCAACAGTAACATCTGTAACACTGTGGTATAATTTCTCAGCCCGGATATCAGCATTGTTCAATCCACTGATCTTGTTCAGATTCTGCCAGTTCTGTTAGACTCGTGTGTGTGTGTGTGTGTGTGTGTGTGTGTGTGTGTGTAGCTCTAAATAATTTTGTCGCCGTCAAGATACTGAACAGCTCCATCCCCACAAGGACCCCTCTTTTGATTTACTTCCATATTTTGAATATGGGAGATCATTACATGATTCAAAAGTGAGAACTGTACGTTAAGGTGTAGTCAGAGGAGTCTGGCTTCTCTGTGTCCTCTTAACTCTTTCTTCTTGTCCCTCATCAGTAATTTTTTAAAAATTAGTCTTTGTGGTGTTCTTCCACTATTTCTTTCTTCTACTGTTTCTTCCAGCAAATATACATATCTATTCATACTCCTCCCCCTTTCATAAAAGGATACATTAAAAAATACAGTTTTCTTACCACTCGCCTTTTCTACTTAAGGATTGCTAGCTATCAGGATAGGCTGGCGTCTGCCTGTGTGTGTACTGTTTGCCTCCAACACCGAGACCTCAGTGGTTTGAAACACGAGTCCACTTGTCTTCTCATCTCAGAGTCCATGTCCCTCTCAGGGGGCTGGGGCTCTGCTGCCACCGTTGTGCTCCCTCTGGCCCGGAGCAGAGGGAACAGCTCTACCTAGTGCGTTGCAGAGGGAAGGGAATGTGGCATGGCCTGCTCTGCTTTCCAAGGGACTCACCACATTTCAATCCCATTTCACTGGCTGTAGAAAGTATGGCCATAGCTGTTTTCGAGAAGTGCAACTTTATTATATGCTTGGGAAGAGAGAAAGCCAGCCCACCTGTGAACAGCCACAGTAACTATCACAGCCCACTTTTCTTGGCAGTAAATACATGCTTCAGATTCTTTCCTGCATACAAACACACTTGTCTAACCTCTAACGCATTCCTGGCATTAGTCTCCAAGTAGAGACTCTTTGGATGATTGGTGGTACCCCCTACAGGTGTATGTCTCTACACTGGATCCAGACGTGGCTTTTTCTTATTTTGCTTATATTTTATTTTATTTTATTTGAAATTTTGTTGCTGAGGTATAACAGAACACCTCTAGCGCCCTAGAAGGTTTCTTTGTGCACTTTTCCCGACACAGAGATAGCTACTATGCTGATTTCTTTTTTTTTTTTTAAGATTTTGTTTATTTATTTGACAGAGAGAGAGATCACAAGTAGGCAGAGAGGCAGGCAGAGAGAGAGAGGAGGAAGCAGGCTCCCTGCTGAGCAGGGAGCCCAAGGTGGGGCTCGATCCCAGAACCCCGAGATCATGACCTGAGCCAAAGGCAGAGGCTTAACCCACTGAACCACCCAGGCGCCCTGCTGATTTCTATCAATATAGTTTGCCTGTTCTTGAATTTCATATAAATAGAATCATATAGTATATACTCTTTTATGTTTGACTCCTGTCATGAAGCATCATATCCATGAGATGTTGTTATGTAGGAAGTGTTCATTCCTATATATTGTTCAATACTATTCTATTGTAAAAATACCACAATTTATTTATTCATTCTACTATTGATGGACATTTCAACAGTTATTTTGGATTATCTAGGTTAAAGATGCTGTCTCATCTTTTGGTGGTTATATACATTCTTGGGTTTTTTTCTAGTAGTGAAGTTGCTGGGCTATGGGATAGAAATATATTTTATTTGTAGTAATTCATACCACATTTATATTTACCTATTAAATAGTTCTCTATGATGGTTGTATCTATTCACATTTGATATGATTCCTGGATCCAGAGACGTACAAGCCAAAAGGACAAGTTATCTGAACATCCACCCACCACGCACACTCATACTCCCACCAACATACCCTGAAGGGGTGGGGCAAGACTGTCATGGTGGACATCCCATTTGGAAAGTGGAACAATTGGGGCCACATAGCAATCTCCGTAGCAGCTCTGAGATCCGACTGTGCAGCAGTCATGAAGACTCTCTACAGTCTACTCTACAGAGGGGCTATTTCTTGAGCAGGACGGCTCTCTCTGCAGGGGCTCCCAGGCCATTCTTCTTATGACTCTCTGGACCTCAGAAGGTCCTTCTCTACCCATCATCCTCTTTGATCAAATGTGACCAAATGTTTTACCACTGCAGAGCAGGGATCACCATCCTTCCAGCTCCACTAAGTTTCCAAACCCCCTACTTCTGGGCCTTAGACAATATCCCATCCCACTTTTTTTTTTTCTTTTAACCACTGCTCCCTACTTCTGGTTACAAGTTTATGTATCTGCTAAGATATTGTGTTAAGATACAGCAACAAACTGACACAAAATGTCAGTGGCTTTTATGCAGTGAAAGTCTGTGTCTCACTCATGTTACGTGCCCCTTGCCAATCAGCTAGGAACGCTGACTTTGGGACCCAACCCGAAGGAGCATCTGCCATCTGGAACACTGTGTGGGCTCAGCAGAAGGAAAAGAAAAAAGTCCAGTCGCACAATGCCTTGCAACAACTCCACACAGAGGTGAGGCATAACTCTTCCATTCACACTGGATTGGCCAAGGCAAAATCCAAGTGGCCATGGAAATGCGTTCCTGTCACTGTCGGGGAGAGTGTATAAATGAGCTTAATGACTCCCACAGCCATGTGTCCTGGAGACATCTCTGAAGCAGGACAGAGAGATCACCCTTAGACCAGTAAAGGCCTGCGGGGCACACGGTTCCACACTGTGTGGATGTGCCAAGTTCATCCAACAAATGTCATAGCAGTAGACATTGGGTGTTTATATTGCTTTGGTATTACTAATGTCCTGATGAACAACATTGTGTACAAGTCAGTTTACCTTTTACATTTTTGCTAGTGTACCTATTTTTTAACTTTTCTGTTACAATATTTTGTTTTCTTTAGAACTAGCATTTTTAGCCCAATCTGGTATTTTTGCATTTTAATAGTGCTGATTAACTGACTTGCACTTAGAGTCAAATTAGTAAATTGTCTATACTTCCAGTACCTATTAAAGCATATTAAAACCTTGTTTCCTCCTTTTTATTCTTCTTTTGCTGTATGATTTGTGTTCTATCTGATATATATTTTCATTTATTTTCTCTTTTGAAGTAACAGATATTAGAAATCATGCTTTAAACCACTAGTTGAATACCATTTGCTCTTAAGAGGATCAAGCAAATAATAAACTATATTAGGATAATATAATAACTTTTGCTTATTCTTTAAATATAAAGATACTTTTAATTCTATGATTCACTCTTTATTTTATTTCTAACTTACAGGTCTAGATTATTACTGTAATGTCCCCATCTTTATACCAACAACTGCCCATTCCCCCAAATCTTTTTTTTTTTTTTTTTGCCTTTGCATTCAATTTGTTAACCACACCTTCAATGGTCATTTTTACTTAACAGTAAAAGACTTCCCAATAAGTTATAACTTCTCCTTTCCTCATTTTTTAAGATAGATAAATTGCAGTGTATTTTACAGGGCTATTGGTTTTCTTTTGCTTTATTTCTTCAAGGAGGGAGCAGGTAGGTTATATCAAGCTTCAGCCATGTCACTGTTTCTCCTCTGATCTCCTCAAGTCCTCTGGTTTCTATGTTATTTCCCCTTATACATCCATGTCTTCCAACATTGTGTCCTCCAGCTTCTTCCTTCCTTCTCTTTTGGGTAGTCTCTTCTACGTCCAGGACTCCAGCCATTTTCCACCTCTGACAAGGACTCCAATACCTCGATCTCTAACCAGATGCACTGTCCCAAATACCACATGTGTATTTTCCAAGGCTTTCCAGATGTCCTGTCCGGAATAGTTGGAGGATAACACAAGTGTAAAATCTCATTCTTCTCTAAATCTGCTCTTGCTGTTGTCTCACCTTCATTTTGGTCACCACCATTCTTCAGGTCCCTTAAGCTAAAATCCCTGAAAAATCCTTTAAAATCCTTTGGGTCTTTCATTATATCCAGTCTGCTCCTAAATCCCATCAATTCACTCCTTGGTGTCTCTCAGATCCACTGGTTTCTATCCGTTTCCATAGTTGGCACCATATTGGGTCCCTCTTTACTTTCCCCTGAACCCAGCAACAACCTGTTTGGCTTCCCTTTCCCCACTTTTTCTCTGATCTAATTTTTAATATCTAGCTCTCCAACCAAGACATTCACATAAAAACTTTCCAGCCTGACATTGAAGGGCTTCCACATTCTGGGGCTCACCTGCATTTGAAATGGATATTTCAAAAACCACCTTGTCCAGGAAGTCTTTCTTGACACTATTCCTCGATGGATGTGGCGTTTCCTATACACATACTACTCTATCACATTTTTTAAATGTGTTTTTTATTTTAGAATACTTTTCAATTTCCAGGAAGATTGCAAAATTAGTACAGAGAGTTCCCTTATACCCCTCACACAGTTTCCTCTATTAGTAGCAATTTACATTAGTGTAGTGCATTTGTCCCTATCAATAAGCCAATATTGACACATTGTTATTAAACAAAGTACCTACTCAGATTTCCTTATTTTGCCTGATGTTCTTTTCTGTTCCAAGATCCTATTTAGGAAACCACATTACATTTATTCATCATGTTTCCCTAGGTTCTGTGATGGTTAATTTGATGGTCAAACATTATTCTGGGTATTTTTGTTTGTTTGGATGGTTTTATTTTTGCTTTCTTCTTTGTTTACTTGTTTGTTTTCTGCGTTGAAACCCAGAGCAAACCAACTGGGTGTTTCTGTGAGGATGTTTTTAGATGAGAATAACATTTAAATCAGTAGACTGAGTAAAGCAAATTGCCCTCACACGTGGTGGGTCTCATCTAATTAGTTGAAAGCTTAAAATATACCAAAGGAATGACCCTCCCCCAAGTGACACAGAATTTCTTTTGCCTGATGACCTTTGAACTGAGGCATCAGCTCTTCCTGGCTCTACAGCAATCTGCCATGCCAAGCTTTGGACTTGAACTGGGACATACAGTGGCTCTACAGATCTTGGACTTACCAGCCTTCATAATTTCAAGAGCCAATTCTTTATAATTAATTCATATACATGTGTGAGTGTGTGCGCATGTGCATGGACATGTATATACACATCTCTAGGCTTAGTATCATCTTCAGACTGTGATAACAAAATACCTAGCTGAGGTAATTTTTGCCGAGTTCCTCCACTCTCAAGCTACTTTCCCCCCTCTTTCCGTACTCTGCTTTTTGGAAGCAATCACTAAACATACCCGCACTCAAGCTGTGAGGATTAGTTGCCGTCTCCTGGAGGGGAAGGACCTCTATGAGCTATTTGGAATTCTTCCATATGTGAGGTTTGTCTCTTCTTCCCATTTATTTACTTATTCAAGCATTTGTTTATGTCAGTATGGACTCGTGGATATTTATTTTATACTTTGGATTATAATCCAATAGTATATTATTTATTTCACTGCTCAAATTGTTCCAGTGTTGGCCATTGAGAGCTCCTTCAGGTTGGCTTCTTATTCTATAACTTTTGAAAAATATGCTGTATTTTATCTTGTCCTTATCTATATACTTGACTAAGCCTCACTATTAATCATTAATTCATTGTATTCATCTTTGTTCTCTGCAGTGCTAGTGACCAAAGTATGTACTTATTCATTTATCTAATCATTTATACAACCGTCTCCCACCATGTGCTACATTCCATGAGTAAGGACTCTGCAGTGATGAGCTTCATTCTCACAGAGCTTACTCTCTAATGGAGAATAAACACACACAGAAATTTTTAGAAATTGTAGTGGTACCTGGGTGCTCAGTCATTTAAGTGGTCAACTCTTGATTTTGGCTCAGGGCATGATCACAGGGTCATGAGATCAAGCCCCAAGTTGGGCTTCACACTCAGTGGGGAGTCTGCTTGAGATTCTCTCCCTCTCCCTCTGCTGTGTGCTCTCTCTAAAATAAATAAATAAAACTTAAAAAAATGAAATTGTAGTTAGTGTTATGTAAGGAAACCAACAGGGTGTTATGAGAGAAAATGGTGAGGGAGACTGCTTTTGGAAAAAAGCTTCTCTGTGGGCATGGGGGGTAAGCTGAGTTGAAGGGTGAGTGAGAGGTGGGTCATGAGCAGAAGAAAATTCCATGCAGAGGGCAAATAGGAGTTTCCCAAGGTAAAAAGGAACTTACAGTATAAGCAATTAATATTTTCCAAACTGAATTGCCCTTATGTAAACTTTATTTTAAAGGGTGCTATCCACTGTTTTTTTTTTAAGCAGTAGATGAGAATCTTAGTCATGATCTATGTTAGTCAGGATGATTAATGCCAGTCACTGAATCAATCGATAGTGTGTCTGTCATATCTCGATGAAACAGTTATATCTCATGCACATCACAGCCTAATGAAGAGTTTAGTTAGTCAGGTCTCCAGGGTGGTTCCTCAGGAGCCTCTTCTCCAAGTGGCTTTCTGGATCCTTCTACCATGTGGGCTTCAGATTCCAAAATCTTCACTTCCAGCCATGGGCAGGGGGCAATTGGAGGATCTCATAGGTTTTTGGAGGCAAGGAAGGTGGTTACATTAATTTCATCTACAGTCCATTGGCTAGAAGTCACATAACCCCATTTCTTTTATAGGTGTATAAACTATATATTAATAGAAAAGTCCTATGGTTTTATTTCTTCTTGGGCATATCTATGGTGCAGCCACAGCAGCCTGTGATCTTTGTGTGCTGGCCTTTGACACAAAGTCCAAGGTTGTAAAGGTAAATTATGGACAATTAAGAAACTTACTGCAGGAGCACCTGGGTGGCTCAGTTGGTTAAGCATCTGCCTTCGGTTCAGGTCATGATCCCAGGGTCCTGGGATAGATTCCCGCATAGCGCTCCCTGCTCAGCTGCCTGCTGCCCCCCCTGCCTGTGCTCTCTCTCTCTCTAATAAATAAATACAATCTTAAAAAAAAAGAAAGAAAGTACCTTACTACAATATGGGGATACAGTATGGGAAGTAGTGCAGCCCTCATGGCCCAAATCTTCTGTCAATCCAGTTCCTCGCAGAGCTTGTCGTCTGGACTGTCGGCCTGACCTGGCTGTGCTTCCCATCTGTCACTTCCTATCTGTTCAAGGACCAATCTTGGATCTTGTACTAGGATGGGTTCTGCATAATGCTGATCATACGTTCCACTGCATCCTCAGTGAGCAATCCTGAAGTGTTGTTGAGGTTGACCTCTGCTTTCCTCAACACCACAGGAACATACCTGGCCCCATACTCTCAACTGCCATGGTGGCAAAGGCTATTTTCCACCACCCATCGATGTTGGTGTGGAATGCTCACCAGTGCACTGGAGCTTCTCAGAGATCACCAGAGACAGGGCAGTGGCACCAGCAGCAGTGTGCAGACCTCCTGTGGAAGACAAAGCACTCTCTGCGACGTGTGGGTTTTTGGTACTAGAAGAGAAAGGAAATGGATGTGCCAACACACAGCACTGTCTCTGCCACATGTTTCACAGTGCAACATATGCAGAATCTTGAGGAACACTATTGTAAAAATACTTTTGAGGGGTGCCTGGGTGGCTCAGTTAAGTATCTGCCTTCAGCTCAGGTCATGATCCTAGAGTCCCAGGATTGAGCCCCACATAGGGCTCCCTGCTCAGTGGGGAGTCTGCTTCTTCTCCCACTCCTCCTGCTCATGCTCTCTAGCTCTCTCTCCCTCTCTCAATAAATAAATATAGTCTTTAAAAAATGCTTTTGAAACAACTGAAGAGCCAGTTGCGTGCATTTCAAACTTTTACAGTTCTTTCATTTAGACGTGGAAGAGAACTGTTTTACTTTAACCCTCAATGTTTGCCCTGCATCTCTCTCTGGCACTGGGAAGGCCTCCAAGCCACTGGTCATTTCTCACCAGTCAGACTTCCCACAGTGCTGTTCACCTTTTTCCTCAAGGTTGTGTCTCACAGGACACAAGTTTAGCTATTTCTTTTAGAATGTACAGTGAATCATCCCCCTTAGCAAATATAGAATGAATGCACTATACCCTCTGCAACTCTCCTACCATGTCTGCTGTCGAGCCAGAAGCACAGGAAGGCCAGAGAATGTGAGTACTTCATTGTAACCACAATCTTTATTTATCCCAGATCTAATGGTGGGAGTCAGATACAGAAAATAGCTCTTCCAGCTATGTCTGGGAAAGATTAGGGGCTTTAGAATTGAAAGAATGAATTTGGCGTTGGCTTCTCTACCTTGAGTGATTTGGGCAAGTCATCAGTACTAAAAGTTTATTAAGCACCTACTATGAGCCAAGTACATACCAATGGAGGTTGCAAAGGTAATTATGGACAATCAAGGAACTTACTGCATTGCAATATGGGAAATGTCTTCCCATTGCCCTGATGTGTCTATCTTGGCCCACAGTGGAAGGATCTTCTGTCCCCTCAATCTTGTAGCCACTGCCAACTTCAACATTTGGATGTTTTTTGCTGCTGCCCTCACCAGTCAAACTGATAACTCACAAGAGCCCATTTCTTTTCATTGTTGACTTTCAAATTAAGGTCTCACATGGATGAGCTGAATGTGGGGCACCTAGATCATAGGTCTGTGGCTTAATTGTAAACAAAGGCCAGGAAAAGGAGGATATAAATTTTTAAATTCTCCAACTACTAAAAAGGCATTTAAAATGTACCAGGCAGGAAAATATCACATAAAAAGTTTTGAAATGGCACTGAAGAACCACTTGATCCTTTATGAGGCCCTGCTTTTGTTTTAGCATGATTGTGAAATCACTCTCAGTTGTGATTTGCTGAGCAAAGACAAGCAGGAACATAGACCAGGGATGGTTTGTTTGGTCCTGGGTTTAGCATACTGAGATTGTTGCCAAAAGAATAAGGCTACTAGATGACAAGTGGCCTAAAAAGAGGTAGAGGAAGTAATGATGTTCTCAGTGAATTGGAAGAGTAGGTGGAGGAAGGGCGAGAACAGTTTCCTGGAACTTAAGATCTCAGGCATTGTGAAGTTCTGGGTAATCATTTAGTCCAGGAATGTGGCTAAGATTCCCCTCAGATGCACTATGTTGGGAAGAGTCCTAATACCCTATCCAGGTCAGAGGAAAGAATGATAGGACATCTCAAAGACCTCAGGCTATGGGAATTATGGCAATAGTGCCACACCGTTGCCATCCCCAATGCAGGGTATGATCGCAGGAATGGTGGCTAATGAGAAATGGTAATGAAGACAACACAGAGTTCAGAGAACAAATGAATGCTG
>PISX010028317.1:0-21702 GCA_004024625.1 Mellivora capensis | reverse complement strand
AGGTTTAGGTCCTGCCTTCAGGTCTGAGCACCTGGAGACAGTACATCACTTATCAATTTTCATCTACAAAGCTTTTGAATTTTTTTATTCTTTTCTAGAGGACTTAATACAATTATGTTTTCAGAACACTCCCTGCAGACAGTCCTTGAGGACCTCCTGTGGTAAACTCACTGCTGATGAGGTCAAAGATCAGGAAATATGGTCACTTCATCCGTCTGGGGTAAAGATGCAGGTTCTGAACAGTGATGAATTCTACACAGGTGTTAACAGGAATATGATAATGAAGCTATGGGAAGAACACAGGCCTTACGTGTAGTGAGGTCTGTGCATGGGGCATGTGCATTCTGTGCATCCCTTCACACTATCGCACACACTCCATACAACCAAGATCCGAACTCTGGTTCTGGCTCTGACAGCAAACCAAGCATCTGAGGTCGCTTCTCTTCAGCCAGGCTGTCAAGACACATCCTGGGCCCCTAAGGGAATTTCTTCATGGTTAAATGGGGACAGCAGCAGTAACTTGCCTCAACCAGATGATGCATTAAATAAAAATGAAATGGGGAGGAGTTAAGATGGCAGAGGGGTAAGGGGACCTTATGCTTGCCTTGTCACTTGAACATAGCTAGGTAAACATCAAATCTTTCTCAACATCCAGGGAATCGATCTGAGGGCTGAGAGAACAAACTGCCCAACGAGAGGGAGAAGAGAGGTCACATCTTGGAAGGTAGGAGGTGCAGAGATGTGATGTGGGGGAGAAAAGAATCCCGGGTGCTGCAGAGGGTAGGGAGCCCTGATCACAGAGGGGAGAGAGGGAGAGAGAGCGAGTGCAGCGCACAGGGGATTGAACAAGAAAAACACTTCCCCAAAGCCAATGACTGGGAAAACGAGAGAGGCTGCTTATTGTGAGTTTTTACAATCAACGGAGCTCGAAGACTGAAGTTTTAGAAGTCTGCCTACAGCCAGTGTGGAGCCTGGGGGCACAGCGGTGCTCCTGTGGAGGAGGGCAGAGGCCCAGGAGTGGGCAGTATGGTCTGAGGACCCCCTACATTGCACTGGGAGGGAGAGCCCCCCTTCTTGGAGTGCATCTGGGAGAGGTGGCACTGCCTCGCAGGGGACAAAGAGATGGTGGGTGCCACTGCACTGCCCCACTCCTTAGCACGGGGCAGAGGCACCTGCTGATGGCAGCTAACCTGGATGCCAGCTCTTTGCTGTGCTTTACTCTAAACCCCAAGCACCTGTACATTCCTGCAACTGCCCTTCTGGAACAAACCCCTACCAGCCCCAGTGCCCCAAGACCACCCCCTCCAGAGGATCATCGTGGGTCCAGGCAGTGCTGAGTCCCAAAAATTTGGAGTTTTGAAACTCTGCCAGGTGCCAGAAGTAAAACATAGAAGCAATGTGCCACCAGGTGGGCAGACAGCTCTGACGCAGACACGGTGAAGGCAGAGATCTGAGAGATACCTGGCACATGAGGGGAGATTCTTCATTCTTCTGTGTGGGCTTACTGAACACTGGGGCGCAAATTCACCCGTCGGGGACCAAGGGAAAGGGTGGATGCCATTTTTTTCCTCCATCCAACAGCACTACTGGATTTCAGCAACAGAGTGCCCCCCTCCTCATCCCCCATCCCCCCCACTGCCCCGAGAGGCTGGAGCCTCTTACACCAAGCCCCACCCCCTGCCCTCTGCAGGTGCTTCAATGCTAGAGCAAGTATGCCTAAGAGTCAGGGCAGCAGGCCTCTCCCGCAGAAAACCAGCACAAATTCCCCGCATGCACCAAGTCCACTGGTAAGAGTGCTGCAAAGCTGCAGCTCTAGTGGAAACAGGATCTGGCCTTTTTTAACAAGCAGACCAAAGCACACCTAGTTAAAACTCGTCACACGCTGGACAAAATCCGATCACTCCTTAGTGCAGGCAAAGAAAAATTCAGCAGAGGGCTGACCTGAGGGAAAGAGCAGCCAAAATACAGCAGCAGAGTGCATGTAGCACAGACCAGACACACTTCCTGAAGCACCAGGCCCTGGACAGTACATGACCTCTTCTAACAAAGCCATTACTCTCAGGAGCAGCCTCTCCTAACACAAAGAAGAAGATACAGACCTAGCCAAAAATGCCGAGACAGAGGAATTCATCCCAAAAAGAAGAACAAGAAAAGGACACGGCTACAATCTAATCAATATAGATACAAACAATATGCCTGATCCAGAATTGAAAACAACAATCATAAGGATATTAGCTGGGCTTCAGAAAAGCATAGAATATATCAGGGAATCCCTTACCACAAAGATAAAAGACCTAAAAACTAGTCAGGCCAAAATAAAAAATGCTATAACTGAGATGCAAACCTGACTAGATGAAATGACCACAAGGATGGAAAAAGCAGAGGACAGAATAGGTGACATAAAAGACAAAACTATAGAAAATAATGAAGCTGAAAAGAAGAGGGAAAGAAATATATTAGATCATGAATGTAGACTTACAGAGCTCAGCAACTCCATGAAGCACAGTATCATTTCACATCACAGGAGTCCCCTAAGAAGAAGAGCGGCAAAGGGGACACCAGGTTTATCTGAGTGAATTATAGCTGAAAACTCCCCTAATCTGTGGAAAGAAAAAGACATCCGATCCAAGAGGCACAGAGAACTCCCATTGAAATCAAAAAGTGCAGGCCAACACTAAGATATATCACAGTAAAATTTTCAAAATACAGAGATAAGGAAAAAAATCCTAAAAGCAGCAAGGGAAAAGAAATCCCTAACATATATGGGAAGACAAATATGGTTAGCAGCAGATCTAACCACAGAAACCTGGCAGGCCAAAAGAGAGCAGCATGATACATTCAACATGCTGAATGGGAAAAATATGCAGCCAAGAATACTTTATCCAACAAGGCTGTCATTCAGCACAGAAGGAGAGATTAAAGAGTTTCCCAGATAAATGAAAACTAAAGGAGTTCATGAACAATAAAGCAGACCTGCAAGAAATATTAAACAGGACTCATTTGAGTGGGAAAGAAAGACGAAAAGCAACAGTGGGAAAGAAAGACCAAAAACAACAAAGACTAGAAAGGAACAGAGAAAATCTCCAGAAACAATAACTTTATAGGTCATTAACTGCATACCTCCCAATAATCACTCTGAATGTAAATGGACTAAATGTTCCAATAAAGAGAAATAGGGTGTCAGAATGGATGAAAAACAAGACTCATCTATATCCTGTCTATAATTTTAGACACATTTTAGACCCAAAGACACCTCCAGATTTAAAGTGAGGGGATGGAAAACCATGTACCATGCTAATGGACATCAGAAGAAAGCCAGAGTAGCAATACTTGTATCAGACAAACTAGATTCTAAAACAAAGACTATAACAAGAGATGAAGAAGGGCACTATATCATAATTAAAGGGTCTATCCATCAAGAAGATCTAACAACTGTAAATATTAATGCCCCTAACTTGGGACCCCCAAGTACATATATCAATTAATAACAAACATAAACTCATTGTTAACAGTACAATAATAGTAGAGGACTTTAACACCCCCACTTAAATCAATGGACAAATCGTCTAAGCAGATCAATAAGGAAACAATGGCTTTGAATGACACAGAGAACCACATGTAATTAACAGATATATTCAGAATACTGCATCCTAAAGCAGCAGGATACACATTCTTCTTGAGTGCACATGGAACATTCTCCAGAATAGATCACATACTGGGTCACAAATCAGCCCTCAACAAATACAAGAAGATTGAGATCACACCATGCATATTTTCAGACCACAATACTATGAAACTTTAAAGTCAACCACAAGAAAAAATTGGGGAAGACCACAAATACACAGAAGTTAAAGAACATCCTACTAAAGAATGAATGGGTTAACCAGGAAATTAAAGAAGAAATCAAAAAAATACATGGAAGCAAATGAAAATAAAACATGACAGTCCAAAACTTTTGGGATGTAGCAAAAGCAATCCTAAGAGGGAAATATATAATAACGCAGCTCTTCTTATAAGAAGCAAGAAAAATCTCAAATATACAACCTAAATTTACACCTAAAAAACCCAGAAAAGGAAGAGCAGATAAAGCCTAAATCCAGCAGGAGAAGGGAAATAAAAAGATTAGATTAGAAATAAATGACACAGAAACTTAAAAAAAAGAAAAAGAAAAAAAAAATCAATGAAACCAGGATCTGCTTCTTTGAAATAACTAATAAGATAGATAAAACCTTAGCCAGACTTACCGAAAACAAAAGATAAAAGGTCCAATTAAATAAAATCACAAATGAGAGGGGAGAAATAACAACCAATACCAAAGAAACACAAAAAAAGTATAAGAGAATGTTGTGAAAAACTATATGCCAACAAACTGAACAACCTGGAAGAAATGGATAAACTCCCAGAAACTTACAAACTACCAAAACTGAAACAGGAAGAAACAGAAAACTTGAACAGACTCATAACCAGCAAGGAAATTGAAGCAGTAATTAAAAATCTCCCAACAAACAAAAATCCAGGCTTCCCAGGGGAATTCTACCAAACATTTAAAGAAGGGTTAACACCTATTCTTCTCAAACTGTTCCAAAAAATAGAAAAAAAAAAAAAGAAAACTTCCAAACTTACTCTATGAGGCCATCATTACCCTGGTAGTAAAACCAGATAAAGACTCCACTATACAAGAGAACAGGCACTATAAAAGAGAAATCAGCACACAGAAGCTGTCACATTTCTATACACCAATAATGAAGCAGCAGAAAGAGAAATTAAGGAGTCAATACCATTTACAGTTGCACCAAAAGGGGGCAAAAGACCTGTACTCTGAAAACGATAGAACATTTATGAAAGAAATCAAAGATGACAGAAAGAAATGGAAAAACATTCTATGCTCATGGATTGGAAGAACAAATATTGTTAAAATGTCTATACTACCCAAAGAAATCTACACTTAAAATCCCCATTAAAATACCACCAGTTGGGACGCCTGGGTGGCTCAGTTGGTTGAGCGGCTGCCTTCGGCTCAGGTCATGATCCCAGCATCCTGGGATCGAGTCCCACATCGGGCTCCTTGCTCGGCAGGAAGCCTGCTTCTCCCTCTGCCTCTGGCTGCCACTCTGTCTGCCTGTGCTTGCTCTCTCTCTCCCTCTCTCTCTCTCTGACAAATAAATAAATAAAATCTTAAAATACCACCAGCATTTTTCACAGAGCTAGAACAAATAATCCTAAAACTTGTATGGAACCACAAGAGACCCCAAGTAGCCAAAGCATTCTTGAGAAAGGAAAGCAAAGCCTAGTGGCATCACAATTCTGGACTTCAAGCTCTATTACAAAGCTGTAATCATCAAAACAGTATGGTACTGGCACAAAACCAGACAGATCACTGGAACAGAATAGAGACCCCAGAAGCGGATTCTCAACTCTATGGTCCACTAATCTTCAACAAGGCAGGAAAGAATATCAAATGTAAAAGGACAGTCTCTTCAACAAATGGTGGTGTAAAAATTGGACAGCCACATGCAGAAGAATGAAACTGGACCACTTTCTTACCCCACGCACAAAAATGAACACAAAATGGATGAAACACCTAAATGTGAGATAGGAATCCATCAAGATCCTAGAGAGCACAGGCAGGAACCTCTGTGACTTTGGCCAGAGCAACTTGTTACTAGGCATGTCTCCAGAGGCAAGGGAAACAAAAGCAAAAATGAACTATTGGGATTTCATCAAGATAAAAACTTCTGCACAGCAAAGAGAAAAGTCAACAAGACTAATAGGCAGCCTATGGCATGGAAGAAGATATTTGCAAATGACATATCAGATAAAGGGCCAATATCCAAAATCTATAAAGAACTGATCAAACTCAACACCCAAAGAACAAATAATCCAATCAAGAAATGAGCAGAAGACATGAACAGACATTTCTGCAAAGACGACATCCAGATGGCCAACAGACACATGAAAAAGTGCTCCACATCACTCGGCATCAGGGAAATACAAACCAAAACCACAATGAGATCCCACCTCACAGCAGTCAGAATGGCTAAAATTAACAAGTCAGGAAAGGACAGATGCTGGTGAGGATGAGGAGAAAGGAGAACCCTCCTACACTGTTGGTGGGAATGCAAGCTGGGACAGCCACTGTGGAAAACAGCATGGAGGTTCCTCAAAAAGTTAAAAATAGAGGGGCACCTAGGTGGCTCAGTGGGTTAAGCCTCTGCCTTCGGCTCAGGTCATGATCTCAGGGTCCTGAGATCGAGCCCTGCATCGGGCTCTCTGCTCAGCAGGGAGCCTGCTTCCTCTCTCTCTGTCTCTCTGCCTGCCTCTCTGCTTACTGTGATCTCTGTCGAATAAATAAATAAAATCTTTAAAAAAAAAATAGAGCTGTCCTACAACCCAGCAACTGCACTACTAGGTATTTAACCAAAGGATACAAAAATACTAATTCAAAGGGGCACATGCACCCCATTGTTTATAGCAATATTATCAACAATAGGCAAATTATGGAAGCAGCCCAAATGTCCATCGGCTGATGAATGGATAAAGCAGATGTGGTATATGTATATATACATACACACAATGGAATATTACTCAGCCATCAGAAAGGATGAATTCTTACCACTTGCAACGACGTGGATGGAGCTCTTAGAAAGTACTATGCTAAGTGAAATAAGTCAGAGAAAGACAAAATCATACGATTTCACTCAAATGTGGAGTTTAAGAAACAAAACAGATGGACATAGGGGAAGGAAGAAAAAAAATTAAGAGAGAGGGAGGCAAACTATGGGAGACTCTGAACTACAGAGAACAAACTGAGGGTTGCTGGAGGGCAGGAGAATGGGAGGACAGGGTGACTGGGTGACGGGCATCAAGGAGGGCACGTGATGTAATGAGAACTGGGTGTTACATGTAAGTGATGAATCAATGAATTCTACTCCAAAACCAGTATTACATTATATGTTAGCTAACTAGAATTTAAATAAAAAGTTGAAATTTTAAAAAAAGAATCAAAAGCACCTCATAAAGTGGCATGAACATTGGTGAAGTTATAGACTGAGTATCTGTGTACCCCCTGCTTAAATTCTTATGATGAAACCTAATCCCTAATGTGACTGGTACTTGGAGTGGGGCCTTCAAGAGGTGATTAGGTCATGAGGGCAGAGAATGGGATTAGCGCCCTTGTAAGAGACCTCGGAGACACCCCCACCCCTCCTGCCATGTGAGGGCACAGGGAGAAGACGGCCACCTGTAAACCAGGAAATGGGCCTTCACCACACACCCAATCTGCCAGCACCTTGATCTTGTACTGCCCAGTCTGCCCTTGTACTGCCCATGAGAAACAAATTTCTGTCATTTAGAAGCCACCCAATTTACAGTATTTTTGTTATAACAGCCCAAACAGACTACGAGTGTACAAGCATCTGTCGGAGCCCCTGCTGCCAGTCCCGCTGCGTACACATCTAGAAGCGAGACTGCCGATGTGGTAATTCCATGGCGGATGTGTGAGGAGCTGACACGCTATTCTCCGCACGGGTGCACCATTTTACTTTCCCACCAGCAGCGCCCAAGGGTTCCCATGACACCACATCCTCACCAACGCTTATTTTCCATTTTTTAAAAATAATGGCCATCCTAATGGGGTAAACTACTTCTTACGCTGAGATTTCAAATAAACCAAAACAAACATTTTCATGACACGTGTACAACGTAAAACACTCCAGAGCACCTCTGTGAACTGTTTAGTCAAAGATAAATCCAGTCAGATGCTTGGGAGTTTCTAAACCTATGCAGACTTCAGGAGATTCATAAATATATGGATGCATGGACAGGTTGACTGCTCTGAAATAATTAGATTCTTAAATGGGTATATGAGACCTTAAAAATATAGTTGAGTCAAAATATGGAGGATGTAATTAAAGAGTACTTAGAAGAAATTAAAGTTTTAAAAGCTTTACAGACATTTAAGAACGATCTAATATGAATGATCCAAGATTCTACTCTTAAGAACTTAGAAGAATAAAGTGAATCAAAAGTTAATAGAAGTTGGGGCATCTGGGTGGCTCAGTCGTTGGGCGTCTGCCTTTGGCTCAGGTCATGATCCCAGGGTCCTGGGATTGAGCCCTGCAACAGGCTCCCTGCTCTGTGGGGAGCCTGCTTCTACCTCTCCCACTCCCCACCTTGTGTTCCCGCTCTCACTGTCTCTCTCTCTCTGCCAAATAAATAAATAAATCTTAAAAAAAAAAAAGTTAATAGAAGTAAAGAAATAATAAAGTTATGAGCAGAAACCAACAACTTAGAAAATAGACAACACAGCTCTGGTTAGGGGTTCTTTGGAAAGATAAACAAAATTCATAATTAGATTGACCAGAAAAAAGAGATAACATGGTCACCAACAGAGTAAATGAAAAAGGAGTTATCACCACAGATCTAATGGGTATGAAAGGATAATATGAAAATACTATAAAACCCTTTGTGCCAACAAATTTGACAAATTAGATGGAACAAATTTCTTGCAAAATACAACTTACCAAAAACCTACACAAGAAAAAAAAAAAAAACAGCAACAGAAAATAAAAATAGCTGTACAACTATTTCAAAACTTGCATTTACTATCCAAAACTTTCCCAGAAAGAAAACTCCAGACCCAGTGATTTCACTGGGAATTCTATCAAACATTCAAGGAAGAAATACTACCAGCTGTTCACCAATGTTTCAGAAAGTAGAAAAAAAAAAAAAAAAAGAGAGAACAGCATTAACCAGTATCTCTTAAGTAGACAAAAAATCCTTACCAAAATATTAGCAAATTTAATCCAATGCTATATAAAAAGGATATCATGAGCAAATACCATTTACCCCATGAATCCAAGGTTGATTAAACATTCAAAAATACCACACAATACACAAAAGTAACTCAAAAGACATCATAGATCTAAATATAAAAACCTAGAACGATAGAAGTTCTAGAAAAAACATAGGAGGAAATCTTTACTATCTTAGGACAGGCAAAGATTACTTAATTAGAACACAAAAATCATGAAAAAGAAAAAAAAATTGATGAATAAGACTTCATCAAAACATAAAATTCCTGCTCTTTCAAAGATTAAGAAAATACAGTTGATCTTAGCCAAAAGGCTGAGAAGCTATTGAAACATTAAAAAAATAAAAAAACATATACTGGGAGGAAATATCCACAACACATATATAATGAGTTTGTTTCAGAATGTATAAAGACTTGGGGCGCCTGGGTGACTCAGCGGATTAAGCCTCTGCCTTAGGCTCAGGTCATGATCTCAGAGTGCTGGGATCGAGCCCCATGCTGGGCTCTCTGCTCAGCAGGAAGACAGCTTCTTCCTCTCCCTCTGCTGCTGCTTCCCCTACTTGTGTGCCCAGTTTCTCTCTGTGTCAAATAAATAAAAACCTTTAAAAAGGAATGTATAAAGACTCTTAAACCTAAATAAGATAAACAATCCAATTTTTAAAAAATTTTTTAAAAATTTATTTTGACAGAGAGAAATCACAAGTAGGCAGAGAAGCAGGCAGAGAGAGAAGGGGAAGCAGGTTCCCCTCTGAGCAGAGAGCCTGATGTGGGGCCCGATCCCAGGACCCTGAGACCATGACCTGAGCCGAAGGCAGAGGCTTTAACCCACTGAGCCACCCCAGGCGCCCCAAACAATGCAATTTTTTAAATAAGAAAAGGAGGGGCACCTGGTGGCTCAACTGACAGAGCATGTGCGATCCTTAGTCTTAGGGTCATGAGTTTGAGCTCCATATTGGGAGTTCACTTAAAAAAATAAAGGGGACTGGGGCGCCTGGGTGGCTCAGTGGGTTAAAGCCTCTGCCTTCAGCTCAGGTCGTGATCCCAGGATCCTGGGATCAAGCCCCGCATCGGGCTCTCTGCTCAGCGGGGAGCCTGCTTCCTCCTCTCTCTCTGCCTGCTTCTCTGCCTACCTGTGATCTCTGTCAAATAAATAAATAAAATATTAAAAAAAAATAAAGGGGACATTTAAAAAAGTAAAATAGGAAAGGGATACTTCACAGAATAAGTATATGAATGACCAGTAAGCACCTGAAAATATGCTTAATATCATTAGTCATCAGGAAAATGCAAATTAAAACCATAATGAGATACTACCACTCATTAAATTAAATAAAATTAAAAGACTGACTATAGCAAATATTGGTGAGGACGTGGAGACTGGAATGTTCATATACTGAAGGTGGGAATGTACTTTGGTGCACCCACCTCGGGAAAGAGTTGGCAATTTCTTAAAATGTTAAACACAAACTCACCTTAGAACCGGACCTTCCCACTACTCCACAATTTACCCCACAAAAATGAAAATATCTGTCCATGCGAAGACTTAAAATAAAGGTCAGTGGCAGCTTTATTTGTAGTAGTTCAAAGCTGCAAACAGCCCAGATGTCCATACTGGGTGGGAGGATAAATAAATTGTGGCACCCACAGATAGGAATAGTACTCAGCAATAAAAAGGAACAGACGCGATAGAGACAACACAAATGAATCGAAATCATTTGCAGAGGGGAAGACAACACGGGTAAAAAGGAGTACGTATCGCATGATTCCATTTATGTAAAATTCTAGACAGTGCAAAATAATTTAAACTGACAGAAAGCAGTTCAGGGGTTGCCCAAGGACAGAGTGGAGAGAGACGGAAACCCAAGGGGCTTGAGAGGAGACTTTCAGGTTGAGGGACATGTTTCTTATCTTGATTGTGATGATGGTTTTCTGGATATTCCCGTGTCAAAACTCATCAAGTGTTATACCTTAAACATGCACATTTTATTACACTTCAGTTATATCTTTAAAAGTTATGAAAAGAAAAAGATTAAGAAACACATAAATCATACAACCCTGCCTCACTTTGAAGATATACAATTTCTGTCACATAACAACACGGCAAGAAGATGCCATCTGTGGACCGTTCCTGACAACCAAAACCAAATATTTCCAACAAACAGGCACTTCTAATTCAGAGTCATCCGTGAGCATGTCAGTCGAAAGTGGTTGTCAACCAAAACTCCCAAGGAAACGTAACTGGCCTTGACCTCTTGATCACAACGAAAAGAAGCCCAGCGTAGGGTAGAGGCATCAGTTTAAGCAAACAGCCACAACACACGTTCGGAAAGCACAGCAAAGGTAGGGAAACCACTTGCCTGAAAGTGTAGTTTCCGGGGATGAGGTTAGACAGACGGAGCACAGGGGAGTCAGCTTGGGTCTTCTCCTCTCGGGAGGGGCCACTAATTTCTTCCCAGCGATAACTCACGATTTTAGTGTCATCTGTACTTTCTAGAAAGATTTAAAAATAAGTGAAGGCTAATCATGTGATCTCTCTGATATGAGGAATTTGAGAGGCAGGGCAGGGGGTTGTGGGGGGTAGGGAAGGAAAAAATGAAACAAGATGGGATCAGGAGGGAGATAAACCATAAGAGACTCTTAATCTCACGAAACACACTGAGGGTTGCTGGGGGTTGGGGGGCTAGGAATAGGGTGGCTGGCTGATGGGCACTGGGGAGGGTATGTGCTATGGTGAGTGCTGTGAATTGTGTAAGCTTGATGATTTAAAGACCTGTACCCCTGGGGCTAGTAATACATTATATGTTAATAAAAATAATTTTTAAAATAAGCGAAGGCTAGAATGAAATGCAACAATAGTTAAACATAAATTTTGTAATTTATCATCTTCATGCTTAAATTTGTTTTTGCATGAAATTATTTAATTACATAGATTTGAATGGATATGTCTTATGTGCTAGCAAGAGGATTTCTTCTTCTCCCTAAACTGTCATCACTATATTCCTCCTGAATTTCCATCAGATTTGAGTGAGGCTGTTTTCACTCAGTTGTGAACTAAAACAAAACAAACAAAAAAAACACAGTGCCAGGCGCTCTTGCTTTTTTAAGAACAGGAGTCAAGCAGATGTACCACACTGAAATGCTACTTGTACTCATCTCAACAACGCATGTGATAACTTTCTAGCATTTCCCAAAGGTATCTGAACTGACAGACTGATAAAGAATTAAGAGATGTGGGGCCTCTGGGTGGCTCAGTGGGTTAAAGCCTCTGCCTTCAGCTCAGGTCATGATCTCAGGGTCCTGGGATCGAGCCCCGCATCGGGCTCTCTGCTCAGCAGGGAGCCTGCTTCCCTCTCTCTCTCTGCCTGCTGCTCTGCCTACTTGTGATCTCTGTCTGTCAAACAGATAAATAAAATCTTTAAGAAAAAAAAAAAGAATTAAGAGATGCTTACATATAAATATAATACACCTTTCCTACTGACATCATTAAAGTGTAAATCCACAGAAAAGGAATATCCTACAAGAAAACTTCCCTTTTCTGCTCTAGAAGAGAGCAAACTAAATATGTTCCATAGAGCCACAGAGACAGAGCTGGAAGGGAGCCAGCTGCATCTACCTCAGTTAAAGAACAAACTAGTTCAAGGGGCAGAGTAATCATCCCAGTTTCCTGTACCTAAACCGTCCGGCGTTAGAGAAATCAAAACGTGCTACGTTTCCTCATGTAAATATTTTCATCTACACTATGCTTTGTTTCCATGCTGTAAGGGGGAAGTGTGGCTATTTCTATCTGAATGGGCGCAGATGATCATGTCAGTGTGACTTCTGTGTGTGCAGACTGCGAAGCGGAGCAGCCCCAGCAGCGGACAGGTACCCTTCTCCCACCGACCCACTCTGGACTACTGCAACTACTCTGGACGCCACAGGGTATGGTAGTAGCTTTGTGGTTAAATGTACATAAATGCAAAGACTGGGTACTGAGACTGAACATATTTTGTTGCACACAGTCATAGATCTGCATCTGTCTATATTAACACAGGGAATGTTTTCATCCATTCTCATGTGCACGGATGCCCAGAGTCAGACGCGGCCCCTCTCACACGGAGGAGGAATGAAGTCCGGCTGAATGAACAAGCACTACGCACCCTAGACGAAGGCTACCATTCTTCTGTTTGTTTAAGTGATTTTCCAGTTGTTCATCACATATACCTCATCAAAAGGAGATTCTCTAAGAATTGCTTTACTTCCAAATCAAATAGCTAGGCCCTAAAGAAGTCTCCATGGACAGCTGGGACATAGCTGACTGCAAGGTGAGCGCGGGGCAGGGGCTGTGACGAAGGGGCCCGAGGGCTGTGAGCCACACGCCCAACGACAGAGACGCTCCTGCCCGTACGGGTGTGTGAGCCCTCCCAGCACCACGAAACCTTGCAGCATGCAGGGCAGAGAGGCCCTGAGTGTCGCAGATACCCACGGCTGCCATCGATGAAGGCTGACGTCAGGGGCAGGGTGAGCACTTGCGTCTGGGGAGACACCACCGCTGAGGGGAGCAGGTTGACTCTTCTGGCTGTGTGAGAGAGAAAAAGACACTGACTGAGCACATCATAACCCCGTTAAATCATCTGCTTTTTAAAAGTTGGTTTTAGGGGCGCCTGGGTGGCTCAGTGGGTTAAGCCTCTGCCTTCGGCTCAGGTCAGGATCCCAGGGTCCTGGGATCGAGCCCCGCATCAGGTTCTCTGCTCAGCAGGAAGCCTGCTTTCCTTTCCCCCTCTGCCTCTCTGCCTACTTGTGATCTTGCTATCTCTGTCAAATAAATAAATAAAATCTTTTTAAAAAATAAATAAAATAAATAAATAAAAGTTGGTTTTAAACATCCTGTCAGAAGGTGTTTATCCTGGGGCACCTGGGTGGCTCAGTCACTTAAACATCTGCCTTAGGTTCAGGTCATGATCCCAGGGTCCCAGGATCAAGTGTGCATGGGGCTTCCCATTCAGCGGGGAGTCTGCTCCTCCCTCTGCCCAGTCTCTCTTGCTCTTTTACTCTCTATCTCTCAAATAAATAAAATCTTTGTTTTCTATTTTATCTTATTTTATTATTTATTTGTCAGAGTGAGCACACACAGAGGGGAGGGGTAAAGAGAGAGGAACAGACTCCTTGCTGAGCAGGGAGCCTGATGTGGAACTCGACCCCAGGACCCCGGGACCAAGACCTGAGCCGAAGGCAGATGCTTAACCGACTAAGCCATTCAGGCGTCCCAACAAATAAAATCTTAAAAAAAAAAAAAAAGAAAAAAGAAAAAGGCATTTATCCTACAGACCTCAACTGTGGAGATTATTTCCCAAAGTTCTGGAACCTTCCTGTTAAGTTTTAGGGGCTCGTCTGCAGATTTACGTTTCCGCAGGCAAGCGCAGGCTCAGGGGTCGTGGGTGTTAACAACACAGGGCGTCGTCGCGGACCACGGACCACGAGTGGTAACCGCAGGTGAGGAGGAGTGGAGTACAGTTGCAGCTCCTACGAGGGTCACGGGGGCTTAACTCTTCCGACCGCAGGTACCCCCTGCAGGTAGCCGCAGGTACTCCAGGCCGGAGTAATGCTCAGGCGGAATGTGCAAAGCCCGAGGGCTGGCTGGGAGGCAGAGCAGGCAGAGAGGTGGGCCTGCTTGGGTGTGCAGCCTGTGCCCACCCGGACTAAGGGCCCCTGTGTCTAGTTCATACAAATGCGCTGCCCTGTGGGCCAGCAGCGGCCTGAGCGCTCACTGCCCCCGGGGGGCTCAGCTGACGGTATTGAAAGCCGCACCGCACCCCTGCGGAAGGCGAGGCTGGGTCACGGGGAAGGGAAACAGAGGCGGCCGCAGAGAAGGCAAAGGGCCAGCAGATTGCTACCCCCCAGGCCGGCGGTAACCTGGCAACCTTAAACAGCAGGGTTAAGCAAGGACTAAGAATTACACAGAACTCAGAAAGGAAAACAAAAGAGCAAAAGAGAATCCAAATATAAGAATAGGAAAGAGATTATGAAGTTATTCCGGCACCCAGAAAGGAGAGAAAGCCGCACAACGTGAGGCCATCCTCTCCCGCAGGCTTACCTGGCTTAACGGTGACATTGACAAATCCTTCTCCAAAGGCATTTTCACTAGAAACTGCTACTTTGAAGGCATAAAGTCCTGCTGACAACTGCAACATAGAGAAAAGCGACGTAGGTGAACACGCGAAAGACAGGACAGGTCCGCGGCCTAGGAAGTCCGAACACCTCGTAGGAGCTGTTGTCCTGGCGCGAGCAGAGCACAGGGGCTGGGGGGCATCTCCTTGGGGCCGTGCACACACGGCCCCGGGCTCGAAGGTCACCCAGAAAGGCCCTCGGCCTTGTCACAGACGCTCAGGGGCCAGACCGGCCGAGGGCAGCAGCGGTCTGGGTGCCACACCCGGAGCAGCCGGGCTCCCTGTCGGGGGAGAGGGGCGCTCCCGCTGCTGCCACCGCTGTGTGGCCTCAGGAACAAAGAAGAGAGAATCATGGGGTGAGGGGACCAGACCCCTGGCAGCTCAGTCAGTTTATTCATCCTCCTGGTCCAGGAGAAGGGCGGGTTTCTTCCTGGGAGGGGCTGACCTCCTGGAGCAGTATTTCACAGCCCGAGCATTTGTGAGCTGGGGTGGGATTACTGGCAGCTCAGAAATGTGCCTGCTTGGAGAGCAGAGATAACCGGAATGTCTCTGCCACTGCAAAGAACAGGACTGGGGCGTCTGGGGGGCGTCTGGGGGGCTCAGTCAGAGAAGTGTCTGCCTTCATTCAGCTCACGTCATGATCTCAGGGTTCTGAGATCGAGTCCTGAGTCGGGCTCCCCGCTCAGTGGGGAGTCTCCTTCTCCCTCTCCCTTTGCTCCTCCCCTCTGCTCACGCTCTCTCTCTTGCTCTCTCTCTCTGATAAATAAAATCTTTGAAATTAAAAAGAGAGAGAGAATGGGACTTAGAAGACAGACTTTGCAACCTCACCACAGAGACCCCTGGGCAACCGGTCGCTTTTCTCCAAGCCGATAGGCCAAGTCATTCAAGTAAACTCAAGCTATTCGAAAGTCTCCTCTCCTCCTCTCACCATCTGTCTATCTACACGGTTGCAACTTTATTCATTTATCACCTTCTTCTGACCTTAATCATAAAACAGATTTCAGGTTCGAGAGCTAAAGCGGTAATGGAGTTCTCTGGGGGGACATCAGAGACAACAGTGTCCAGTTACTCACATGAGAGAGATTAAGAGTTTGCGTGTGTCCTTCTTTTATTTCATCTTGGTAGTCTCCAGGGTGGCTTACTAAACTCCATTCATAGCTGTAGGTGGTTTCTGAGAACGAAAAAGGAAATACGAGTAGTCACAGATTTGGAAAGGTCGCTGTAAGGCGGTCTGGAGGGAAGAGGATGACAGCCCCGCCTCCAGCAGGAGGGGTACCCGAGACTTCTGAACTCTGCCGTCAGCGCTCATCCAGGTAAGGGATAGCAAGGTTTCCTATCCTTTTAAGGTAAAATTTGTTTCATTAGAAGAACAGACAGCTTATGGAAAACTCATGAAATGGAGGAAGTGAAAAAAAGAAAATCGTGTCCCCGATCCCACACGCAGCATTTGATGGCTTTCCTTTCAGGGTGACTGTCTACATGGACGCTTCCACACGGTATAATCCACTGCACTTCTCCTCCTTTTAATAAAAGGCAAGGAGATCTCCGTTTGTGGCATCTGTTGCGGGGGTTTAAGGACACAAACACGGACTAAACCTCCTGCATGCAGACGGAGTTGTCTCCCACCATGAGACACTAGCAGTTCAAGGGTGAAGGGCCTCAGCCAACGGCTTTCAAGGCAAATGCCAAATACCATCTCTGCGCTGAGGCCGACCCACATGGGACTGGGGGGACACGAAGGACCTAAGCTGAATGAGAAGCATTCAACACGACAGGAGCGAACATACGCTAAGAAAGAATACCTCTGACAGGTCAGGGCATGGCGCCCATGTTTGCTGAAGGAGACAGCGTTGCTCGAGCTGAAGAAAGGGCCTTTTGAGCAACATGTTTAGAAGAGCTGCTGTGGACTGTCCTGAGAACCTCAGAGCCCCGTGGGCAGCACCGGCCTATCTGTCAGCAGAGCTTCGGGCACACCGCCCATCTCCTCACGGTGCAATCTTCCCAGCTGCGCCGGGTCACCGCACGTCACACTCTGGGCCGGGGACACCTCTCCTGCTCTAACACGCTCTAACACTTTGCGTCCTGACTGACGAAGGCTCGTTCCTGTAGTTAGTTTCCCACGTTTTCCCTCCACTTTCAGCTACTTCCGTAGGGTCGAGTGCTTATGACCACCAAAGCCTCGTCCGCACCCTCCAGCCCTCAGTGGCGACCTCTCGCCGCTGCTGTAACCCTCGAAGACGGGTGGAGGGCGCCCGGCTGACCGGCCCCTGCTGTCACAGAAGGGAGGCAAGCTCTCACCTGCAGGCGGCGCGGGCACGACAGAAGCCTTCAGTTCCACCTCGTGCTCCGGCAGAGTCACGATTCGATTCTCGCCAGCCCACACCGAGAGTTCTTTCACTGCAAGTTGATTGGAAACAGCACAGTCCTTTACACACAATGATGATGTTATGTTACTGCCCGACGACAGATGTGTTACTTATTTACTCATTTTTTAAAGATTTTATTTATTCATGAGAGACAGGAGAGGCAGAGGGAGCAGCAGGCTCCCCGCTGAGCAGGCAACCTGCCCCGGGGCTCAATCCCAGGACCCTGAGATCATGACCTGAGCCTAAAAGAGATGCTTAACCAACTAAGCCACCCAGGCGCCCCTAGATTTTTTTTTAGATAAGACAACAGAACATATTTTTGTAATCGTTCTCTGATTTTATCTAGGACACATCTTTCCTCTGGCTAGTAACCATACCATGACCTATATTCCATTGCAGGCCAGATTTCGTAAATTTTCATTCATCCATGGGCATTGACAAGGTGAAGAAAGTATGATTTGGGTTGACTGAGCAGTGTTGGGTAACAGGGGTCCTGTGTGGGTTGACTCTCTTTTCTCACTTACCATCAGCACTTCTTGACTCCCTGGTATGTGTTATTTTTATTTAAAAACTGAGTGTAATCGTGTTTCTGTATCATAAGTCACATGCTGCTCACTTCTGATAGCAGCCTCGTGAATTACTGCTGACGTTTGCTCTTGGAAGCTTTCCAAGAGAAAACCCAGTCAACCTCCATAAAAAGGCGATTTTAGCTCAGGCCATGCGACATTCATGCTTGTCCAAAGCACTTATCCGTGAAAACAGCCCTCAGGACCACATTCATTCTCCTTCCCTATAACCAGCAGAACACTGCTGTGTTCAGTTGGCTTCAGTCTCGCTTGCGAAATACAGTTGAGACATGTCAAGACACTACACAGAGAAAAGCAGAGTTTTGCTTTGGTTTCTTCTGTTTCTTTTTTTTTTTTTTTTAAGACTTTGTTTATTTATTTGACAGAGATCACAGGTAGGCAGAGAGGCAGGCAGAGAGAGAGAGGAGGAAGCAGGCTCCCCACTGAGCAGAGAGCCCGATGCGGGGCTCGATCCCAAGACCCTGGGATCATGACCTGAGCCGAAGGCAGAGGCCTTAACCCACTGAGCCACCCAGGTGCCCCTGGTTTCTTCTGTTTCTTAAGTGAAGTGGCTCAAGACGCCTCTGCTCCTTGGAAGTGCTGGGGGGCCAGCTGGCTCGCTTAAGCCTGCTCCTGTCCTCACAGTCGGTACCCTGTCCTTCCAGTACCTTCCTGGGACAGCTGCAGGGGCCTCCTGGGTGTCTCGGGCTCCTTTCTCCCAACTCTTTGCCTTGAAATTCAGCAACTGTGGACCCAGAAGGATCACTGGTCCCAACCTATCATTTTACAGATGAGGGAACCAAGCCCTATAAAGGTCAAGTAATTGCTCAAAGTTATACGAATAGTTAACAATAAGAGATCCACCAATAATTAATTTAAATATATTTATTTCAACAAACACACATACCAGATTACACTGTGCCAAGCTCGGCTCCAAGGACTTTAAAATGATCACTTCTGGGGCACCTGAGTGGCTCAGTGGGTTAAAGCCTCTGACTTCGGCTGAGGTCATGATCCCAGGGTTCAGGGATCGAGCCCCGTGTCCGGCTCTCTGCTCAGCGGGGAGCCTGCTTCCTCCTCTTTCTCTGTCTGCCTCTCTGCCTACTTGTGATCTCTGTCTGTCAAATAAATAAATAAAATCTTTAAAAAAAAAAAAAATCACTTCTTCTGAGCTTGTAACACCTCCCTGAACAGGTCCTAGAACCCAAGGATCCTACTTCCCAGGCTGGTTTCCTTCTCCCTAAACACCACACAGCTTCTCTTCTGCTATTACCTTTCTCTGTACACTAGCTCAGGATCAAAGTAAATCAAAACGGCAGAGAGGGTCATCCCCACAGAACGGCTTGGGAAACAGGTCTCCAGGATTGCCTTTGTTAGTGACTCTAACGGGAGCTCCTCAGTGCTGCCCATGGTCTCTGCAAGCCCTGGCTCTTTCATGACATGTTCCTACATGGAAGTCTCTCTCCTTCCCTCAGCCCATGCCCTCCTCCTCATGTCCAGCCTCTCTGGCAAGACCACTCAGCCAGCTGTGCAGACTCCTTCTGGTCCTCCAGCTCCTGATATAATGACATCTCCCAAATTCCTGCCTAGGCCTCTCTCGAGCTCGCCCACCACCGTCCCCGGAAGGTCCCACGTGTGCCCTAAGCCTTCAGTCATCACCTCTGTGCTGATGACGCCTGGTCCTTCGTCTTCGCCCCGCTGCTCATCTAGCTTTCGGTCCCACACACTCACTGATCTCAGAGTCCTGGGGTCCTGCCAGTGAGCCACTCACCAAATCCTAGTGATTCCAGCCCCATGAGAGTTCTTCAGGCTGCTTCCTTCTCCCCATCCTTGCGACCACTTCCCTCTAATCCTAAAGGATCTTCTTGTCTCCAGTCAACTCCACATTATTTTCTTGAAAACAAATCTCATTTCATTTTCCTGCTTAAACTCATTCAGAGACTGTCCACACTTACCCGATAAAGCATAAATTCTTTAGTACACATTACAGGTCTTTCAAAGTCTTACCCCTCTTACCACTCCGGATTCACACCTTGCCCTTCCCTCTCACTCACGTGACCAGCTCCAGCCAGACTGACCTCCTGACAGCTCTCCCAAAAATATCACAAGTGCCCAGCGCTCGGTGGGTTCTCACCGACTAGAACCATCATTATTGCTTTAACACATCGCTGCCCTGACCTGAACAACACACCAACCCCATGTCAGCTGGCTTGTTCTATCCCAGCATCATTGCCTCTGGAAAAGCTTTCCTGACCCTTCTGAAAGGTCAGGCGGGGCGTCTCCCTCTGCTCCCATCGCACCTGTTACAGCACTTACCACAGGATATGAAAACCAGCTATTTGCCTGTCACTTGCATTTGCTGCCTTACAGATCACTGAGGGAAAAGACAAAGTTTGTGTTTTCGTGGCTGGTGTGGAGCACTGTTTCTAGCACAGGAGAGAGGCTTGACGACGCGCTGGGAGGGAACAAGCAAACCTTACCGTTGCCCTAGTGTACTTCAACAGCATGGTTTGCTACTTTTCTTCCAGCTGTATTGTTCCCACAGTTACCTGTCCGGGGAGCAGTGGTTGGAGAGGCAGGTTGCTCTGACGGGGTGGGCTCAGCAGGAATGAGGCTAGCGGGAGGGGTTGGGGCGCCATGATCTGGGCTCCTTGTGGGGACTGTGAGAAGTGGGCTCTCCTCAGTGGAGGCTGGGCTGAACTCCAGTCTGGCTGGAGAAGGATGACGGGAAGGCATTAGAACCTAGGAGATCAATCACAAAGACAAACTGTTAAGAAAGAAAGAAAAAAAAAAAAGGTTGACCTCGAGCAACACAATGTCACGGACCTTTTGCATAAATGGTCTTCAAAATATCATGTCTACTATCACAGAATGCTAGAACTCTAGACCATCTCTTTCTTTTTTAAAAAAAATATTAATTTATGAGAGAGAACAAGTGTACATGCATGTCTGTGTGAGTGGGGGTGGGGAGAGGAGAAAGAATCTCAAGTAGATTCCCCACTGAGTGTGGAGCCTGACACAGGGCTCGATCTCGGGACCCTGAGATCATGACCTGAGCTGAAACCAAGAGGTGGATGCTTAACTGACTGAGCCACCCAGGCACCCCTAGACCATCTCTTTCAAATATTCTCTCTGCTATCTATTTAAAAAAATGTAAGAAAACTGTGGGTTGGACAGTTATTATAAGTGAACACACACAGGCAATCACTTGAGGTGAAAGAGAGAAAATCACTGTAGTGGGCTTCTAAACTAGTCAGTAAGGCAAAAACTGAAGACGATCCGGTAATTCAACAACCAGGTTTCTAGAGTAAATGATCTCTGTTTGCACCATCTATTGTGTATAAACTGTAACTGGAAATTATAGTTCTAGTTTGCCAACTTAGAAGGCTTTTTAAAAATATTTATTTAATTATTTGAGTGGGGAAGGGCTAGAGGGAGAGGGAGAGAAGCAGATTCCACTAAGCATAGAGACTGATGCAGGGCTCAATCCCACAACCCCAAGATCATGACCTGAGCCGAAACCAAAAGTCAGACGCTTAACTAAGACACCCAGGCACCCCAGCTAACTTAGAGTTTTTAAATTATATACGATGTGCCGGAGAGGAAAGTTTCATCATATGATAATAAAATGCTTCTTCTGAGCTGCATCTGTCAGGGACCATAAGGCTAAGGAAGTGAAAGTCAGGCTACGAACGCAGGAGACCCAGGGGGTAAGGTGCGGCGAGAAGTCACAGAGAGCTCTAAGTCCGATGTGCACCAGGGAAGGGGCCAGTGGTGTCCACGGAAATCACACGCTGGTGACTCTGCTGCAG
>PISX010028316.1:0-21696 GCA_004024625.1 Mellivora capensis | reverse complement strand
AAAAAGATACTGAATAGCCAAAGCAATTCTGAGAAAGAAAAACAAAGCTAGAAACATCACACTTCCTAATTTCAAATATACTACAAAGCTGTAGTAGGCAAAACATTAAGGTACTGCCATAATAATAGATTCATAGACCAATGAGACAGAGTAAAGAATCCATAAATAAAGCCCTGCACAACAAGAGAAACAATAAAAAGAAATGGAAAAGGCAATGTACAGAATGGAAGAATGTGTTTACAAACCGTATATTAGAGAAGGGGTTAATATCCAAAATATATAAAGAATTCAAACTCAATAACAAAAACACAAAAAATCCTATTAGAAAATGGGTAGAGAAACTAAATAAACAGTTCTCCACAGAGGACAAACAAATGGCCAACAGGTAGATGAAACAATACTCAGGGAACGCAAATTAAAATCACAATGAGATATCACCTCACACTTGTTAAAATGATTATTATCAAGAATATAGTAGATATGGCAAAAATATGGAAAAAAAAACCCCACCCTGTGAACTGTTTGTGCAATTGTAAATTGGTGAAGCCAAACAGTATGGAATTCTTCAAAAAATTTAAAATGAAACTACTATGTGATCCAGCAATCCCACTCCTGGATATATACCCAAAGGAAATGAAAACAGGATCTTAGAGACGTATCTGCACTCTTATGGTTATTGTAGCACTATTCACAACAGTCAAGATATGGAAATAATCTAAACGTCAGTCAATAGATCAGTGGATAAAGAACATGTGATATATGTGTATATATCATATATATCTGATTTTGCATAGAAATAATCATTTCAAATAGGAAACACTGAAGATGACTTGTGTTCAGAATTGAAATATTTTAAATATTAACATAGTCATGAATTAAAATTATATTTTGATGATATGTATTTTCAAGAGTTTTTTCTCAGAAAGAACAAAGTTGTGGTTAATAATATTTCAAAGAATTATTTAATATTGATACATATATAAATGTTTTTATTATTTTCCATGGTTTGTTGAAATTAAATGAACATATTGATTGCTGATTATTTTAATCTGTGATGTACATTTTTCTTCTGTTGTTAGTAAATAAGAGTAAAAGAATCAGGCATTATTTTACTTTAAGGAGTTACATAATACGGGAAAAGAAATAAGTAAAAGTAATCTTTCCCTGAGAGGTTCTCTTTGAGGTTTTTTAATAATTAATGCTGGCAAGTGGATGTCTATGATTTCTGGCATATTCAGGTTAATAAAAGACATGTAAGACTGGATATGATAATAACTACTATACTTTTAAAAACTTAACTTTTTAGATAAACCAGAACCTAAGAAAATATTCCTATATTTTCAGGTAAAATTTTCACCTGACACCACCATCTGTTAATAACACCATTATAAACAAAGATGGCTGCTGGGCACAAAACATAAGAGGTCATGGTTTGCTTAAAATGACAGCACACAGTTAACCGTGGAAAGCACAGTCACTATGAAAAAATATCTCCCCCCCTCAAGCAAACAAATTGGAGCAAGAAAACAAAATAATTTTTTTTAAGATTGTATTTATTTATTTGACAGACAGAGATCACAAGTAGGCAGAGAGGCAGGCAGAGAGAGGAGGAAGCAGACTCCCCGCTGAGCAGAGAGCCTGATGTAGGGCTCGATCCCAGGACCCTGAGATCATGACCTGAGCCAAAGGCAGAGGCTTTAACCCACTGAGCCACCCAGGTGCCCCCAGAAGAATGTTTTTTAAAAAAAGGCAAGAAATCTTGTAGTAAACAGGATAAGGTTTATTAAATTATTGAGGTGTTAATTGAAAACGTTAATGTTGAGTGGACAGATGTGTGTCTTGTGAAAAAGTTAACTACATATTATATATTTTTACTCTGTGCAAGAACTTTTTTCTTTAATGCTTTACATTTTTTTTAAATGCTTTACATTTAATACTCATCACAATTCCATGAGGTAGATACTATTATTATCTCACTTTACAGACAGCGAAACGGACGCACAAACAGGTATGTATCTGGCTCAGGCTTCCATAGCTAATGTATGGTAGAGCTAAGAGTTGAACCCATGCAGAGAGGTTCTGGAATCCATGAGCTTAAGCCCTGGGAGATACTGAGGTTTGAGAGGAAATTAAGGTTCAATGGTACTGCACCATTTCAATGATATTTGGCATGCTAAACTGTTTGTACTTGTGATGTGTCACATTTACTGTGAAGCCAGGCTTTATTTCAATTTCATTAGCACAAGTCATGACCATCTATAGGACCACTGATGCTACCAAATTAAAAATAGTTACTATTTTCAAAGGGAAAAAAAAACTTGGAATTTTAAATTGGAAAATTTTTGGTTTCCACATCTCCAATTTAAAAAAGGACTGAAATAAATTCCAATCATACATCTCATCCAGAAAGGATTGGCAAACTTTAGCAACAAAAATCAGAGTCCACCCAGAATTCATAAGTTTGGCATTTTGAAGAAAATGCAAATTTCTGCTATTTTATCCCACTCCCTTTGGCAAAATGCAGCTTCCATTCTCCAAAGTAATTATCTTTGCCAACACTGCTTGCAAAAGGCATGTAGAAATTAAGAGAAACGATGCACAGACAACATTGTTAACGTAACTAAAGTGACTGTGGGATAATAGCAGATAACTATTAGTAAGTATATATTTTAAAAATTTAGGTGACATTCAAAACAGCCAGATTTTTCAGTTTAATCCTTTATGCCTTTAAATTTAAATTTCACTTCAAAAAATCTACAAAGCAGTAAACCTGAATTAGAAGTGGTTTATTAAAGAGAATTTAGTAACATCAGACTATCTGTATACCTTTTCTATATACTATGAACATAGGGAAGAAAGATGACTTTGAAAAGCAAATTTAAAAATCTGCTGTGTTGGGATGCCTGGGTGGCTCAGTTGGTTAAGCGGCTGCCTTTGGTTCAGGTCATGATCCTAGTGTCCTGGGATCAAGTCCCACATCGGGCTCCTTGCTCAGCAGGGAGCCTGCTTCCCCCTCTGCCTCTGCCTGCCACTCTGTCTGCCTGTGCTCGCTCTCTCTCCCTCTCTCTCTGACAAATAAATAAATTTAAAAAAATTTAAAAAAAAATCTGCTGTGTTAGGAGTTATTCTATAGTATTTTTTGTTGTCAAACATACATTGCATAATATTTATCATTTTTATCATTCCTAAGTGTACTGTTCAGTGATATTGAATGTGTTCACAACATTGTAAAACCATCACTACTATCTATACCTAAAGCCTTTTCATCTCCCCGCCAAAATGTCTATCCATCAAGCAATCTCTCCCTCCCCCCTACCGGTCTCTGAGACCTCTATTTTGCTTTCTGTCTACATGAATTTGACAGGTCTATGTATTCTAGAAATGACATTGTCGACTTTTTCTCCTCTTTTCTGAGGAACCACCACACTATTATCCACAGTGGCCACGCCATGTTACATTCCTGTCAGCGATTCCAATGGTCCCAAATTCTCCATATCCTCATCAACACTTCTCTTTTCTATTTCTAAAATGATAGCCATCCTAGTAGGTATGAAGTGATGTCTCACTGTGGTTTGATTTGAATTTACCTCATTTCTATTGATGTTGAGCATCTTTGCATGTACTCTTGGCCATTCGTATACCTTTTTTCTTTTTTTAGATTTTATTTATTTATTTGAGAGGGAGAGAGAGAGAGAGAGAGAGAGAATGAATGAGGGGAGAGAAGGAGAGGGAGAAGCAGGCTCCCCCTGAGCAAGAAGCCCAACGTAGGGCTTGATCCCAGGACACTGGGATCATGACCCAAGCCAAATGCATGTGCTTAACAGACTGAGCCACCTAGGCACCCCATCGTTTGTACATCTTTGAAGAAATGTCTATTCATGCCCATTGCCCCTATCAGTCCGATTGTTTGGCTTTTTGTTGTTTTCCAGTTGTAGTTCTTTATAGACTCTAAATTTTAATCCTTACCAGATATATGATCTGCAAATCTTTCTTTCTTTCTCTTTCTTACTTTTTCTCACTGAGTAAACCGGTTTTTTGGTTTTTTTTTTTTTTTTTTTTGCTTTCTTGATCATACCCTGTAGTTGTATAAAAGTTCTTCATTTTGATGAAGTCCAATTTATCTGTTTTTCTTTTGCTCCTATAATTTTGGTGCTTTATCCATGAATGTGAGGTATCTTTTCATTTATTTAGGTCTCCTTTAAGTTCTTTCTGTAATATTTTATAGTTTACAGTGTTCAAATCTTTCACCTCCATGGTTAGATTTATTCCTAAGCATCTGATTCTTTTAGGTACTATTATAAATGCAATTGTTTTCCTAATTTCCTTTTGAGATTATTCAGTGCTGGAGCAGAGAGACACAGCTGATGTTTGTGTGTTAATCTTTTACCATACAAATTGGATGCATTTGTTTATTACATATAATAGTTTTTTTGTGGATTCTTGGGATTTTTTACAATGCTATATATTTTTTATGATTATCTGTAGGTAAGGTCTGAACCCCGGTAACCACTGATCTGTCTTCCAACACTGTAACTGCATCATTTCAAGACTGTCATATACATGGACTCACACAGCATATAGCCTTTTGAGACTGGCAGTCAATAAGTTTAGGTTCAGAATGCACCCTCTGGCTGATTTTGTGGGCTGTGGTTCAAATGTTAACTTAATTTTCAGAAACTTTTCTGTGCTATGGTAGACTGCTCTGTTTGTGTGCTTTCCAGAGGCCAATTTGAAAGACGAGTGATTTTACACACCGTAGTTCAGCTCTCAGATAATTTGCTGTGTGGATCCCAGGCAGTTCCATGCAAGGGCGCTTAGAATCCTCCCAGGATTTATACACCTAAATTTAAAGGATCTCTTTCTCTGGCTCCTCCTTCTGGGTTCTGTCTTCACTGTCTAGTTCTAAGGGACTAAGGTGCCAGCCATTTGGTGTTTTCCACTTAGCACCGGCCAGAAATGGTAGCTGATGCTCGGCCTCCCAGTTCCGGTTGAGCTAAGCAGGCAGAAGGAAGGGCAAGGCCTCAGCTCACAGTGCTCCAGGGTGAGTGCGGTCAACAAGGTTGCATCTTACCTGCTTCTCAACACCTGGACAGGAAGGAGAGTTGTCTCTGCTCACCCAGTGGCAAGCTGGGGATGGTGCACAGGGCTCCATCCCACAGTCTCCATAATAACTAGTGGGGAGTGGAAGAGGTAAGCAGGGGTAAAAGTTCTGCAGAGCTGATTGCTTTCTGGTCCTGAAGCTTTGACTTCTTCATGATCCTGCCTGTCTTATTTTTCCTTGCATTGCCCATTGCTTCTTATTTTTTAAACCAACTCCTATAAGGTTTAAGATAGAATTTATCTCCTGTTCATACTGCATTCACTCTAGCACTGCCACTGGGGCTAAGGGTTGCTTGATGAGGAAATTCTTGAGAGAAGTTAACTTGTGTCTCTGGATTTAACCACCTAAGTGAAACATAGAGATTGTGGCTTGCTTCTTGCACAGAGATTTCTGAGGGGCAGAAGGCCTGATAGCAGTAGAGACATAGGGATATTGCTTCCTAGGAAAAAGAGGAAAGGGTAAAGCACCACTCCCAGAATTTTCTGCAGCTCAAGAAGTGTACCTAAAAACACCTCAGATGTTCCCGTGGTTCCATTTGAGAGAGCAGGGAAGGGGAGGAGACAAGAAGAGTGGACACCTGGACAGATACCGAGAGAGGACTTCTCTATCACATGAGAAGGTCATAGTTACAGATGTCATTTTCATACTTGTTTCGCTAAGACCCCAGCTCCAGCCACACTAGCTATCTCTCTCCATCTTGCATGTGCTACAGTCTTCCAAGACTAAGGGCTTTTGCATTTATTCTCTCTGTCTGGATTGCTTTGGTCCCCCAGCTTTCACACGGCTTCCTGTCATTCAGACTCTCTAAAGTACCTTCCTCCTCTATTATTATCTCTATTACACATCACCCTAATAGTGTCTTTGTTACACATATAACTATCTGTATTTATTTGTGAAATTTTTTATTGTCTATCTCTACCACCCAGATAACTCACAAGCATAGGAACATTGCCTGTCTTATTCACAACTGTAACTCCCACATGTTGCCTAGCAACAGCAGGTTCTCAACATGTATTTGTGGAATAGATCATAATCATGTCTTTTTAATGATCAATTGCTATTTAACCTATTGGCTATATGCATAATCTATGCAAATATGTTAAGTTCAGTGTATTGGTTGGCAAATAGCTCATTTGAAACACTGGGAACTTTTTTTACAAATACAGAATTAGCACAATTGACTGGATATTTTGATATATATTGACATATACCAACAACAGTAGATTAAAGAACAACTAGCTTGATTCATCAATTTCGTGAGACTGTTCAAATTTGCTTTTAAAAATTCATTCAATTGTCCATGTTAATACACTGACGTGACATTTTAGCTAAACTAATTATATTGTCCATGTTAATACATTGACAGACATTTTAGCTAAATTAATTATATTCAGGTAGATGCTGATTTCAAAGATTTAGAGTTGGCAACAAAATATAGTCAATTCTCATTATGCTCGGTAGTTATAGATTATGAAGTTACCTTGAGCACTAAATTAGTGAATATTGAATTATGACTCTAAGGGGAAATGCAGGGTGAGTCTGCCATCAAAACAAATTGACAACTGATCAACATCTAACCTTAGGTGTCTTTAAACATCCCTAATTTAGTATACATTGTTGATTCATTAACATTGAATGCATGACCCACAGCACTATAACTCATGCCTGAACCAAACTTTTTTAACACGTGTTTTCCCCCTAAGGCATATTACAATCTTTTTGTGCTTGGAAAAGCTAGAGAGCCCTTCAGCAATATGGCCAGGGGCCATTTTAAACATCAAAATTACCAACAAACAGCACACATGGAAAATCTGTCACTAAAGAGACTGTGAAAAAAACACACTTGTTTCGAGTGTGAGATCTGAAACAGGAAAGCTGAGCATCGCCTTTGTGTGACCCCACCTGATGAAATGTGCGTTGGGTGACTCAAATTTTTTGCAGTAGTGCACATGTCTGTGAATGTTGTGAAACTATGGTGGTCATTGCTTGGGGGCTACAAAGAAATTTTAGTAAGTAGATTGATTGGCAAATACAACAGGCATGAATAATGAAGAATGACTGTATGAGCTTTAAATCTAGGTCCTGAGGATCCCTGAGAAATGAAGACTCACTCACAAATAACTTAAGAAGATCAGATAACTTGACAGTCACACTTAATTATACAATTATACTTACTTAACAAATTTTACAATAATTTCAGGTATTAATAACTTGGAAGATTCCTGTAAAGTCTCCAGTCTCCAGCTTCTTAGTAACTTTAAATAGAAGAAAATCCAAAAGATCCACAAGTAAGGTAGGGGTACCATTTACACTCTCATGTGTGGGGAAAAATATTCTTAAGAACAATAGTGTCAGAGTAGGAATTTCTTAGTTATTTTCAGTTTCTACAGGATAAGTGTTATCAGTTGATGTCAATTAAAAAAAGAAAGTTAGTGAAGAGAGTTTTTCTTTCAAAATAAGAGTAAAATAATTTGTAAATAAAAAATAAAACTCTAATTAAAAAGAACAAGTGTTCAGGAAGAAACTGCACAAGTAATATAAGCCCAAAGTCATTGCTGAATAGAGACAAAGGTCACAATTTCTGATTACAGAAATTAACAAAAAGAGGCTCTGTTTGCTAATGACAAGAGAGCTTGGCTTTCAATGTTAAATGTCATAACCTTTGTTTCTCTCTCTCTTTTTTTTTTGTGCTGGTTTCAATTGGTACAGCATGTCATCTGTAAGAAATACCAATGTGTTTGACTAAAAATAGGACTCTGAAAACTGTTTTTTCTTGAATATAAATTTGAAAACACACAGCCATTTAGAAAACTAAAATCAAGGTCTTCAGGCAGGACTTAACTTTATTAAAATCTGTTACACAGTCTCCTGAAATAAAATGCGAGTTTTAAAATTGTTTTTGATAATTGCAAAAAAAAAAAAATCAGTGTGTCTGCTTTGAAGAAGAAAAACCCAAAGTGATATGTGAAAGAAGTCAAAAGACTATTTGTCTGATCTTGACCAAACCATGTAGGTTCATCCAAAAAGTTAGGGAGGAAACGGTGAATGCTAGTATTCATTGAGTAATTGCAAAGTGCTAGACACTGTCCCGGTCCCTGCGATATAAGTGCCATTATTCCCACTGAATGAGCAAGAAACCAAGGCACGGAGAGGTGAAATATCTTGTCATTTTGAGCAACTTGGACGTGGCCCAGAGGGAATGGCAAGCCAGGCTGTCTGATTTCAGGGCACAAAGCCCTTGATGTGGCTCCCTTGTGATGCAAAATGCCGTTACTCTAAGTAGAAGAAAAATGAATATGAAAGTATTTTTAAAATGATGAAGTATTCCACACAAGTTAGAAAACATGGAAATGACAGTTGTGGGCCCTATTGAACGTGAGGTGACTGTGGAGATGTTCAGAGTCCTGTAAGGACATATAATCTAGCCTCAGATGTGGCATTCTAACAGACCTGACAGATGGATACTGACTAGCCATAAAATGTATATGTGTGTGAGCGTGGGTGTTATTCCTGACAAAGAAAGCCGGTTGTGAAAATGTCCTGGGACGGAAAGGAATCAAAGGAAGCCAATGGGACTGGCATTTAGTGTACAAGTCACTGCTGTGGGGGGCAGTGATGGATACAACGTGGCAAAGTGTCCCTAAACTATAGATATTTTTATTTACCGACAATCTGCTTATTTGATACGGTGAAACACTAATACTTAGGATAGGAATCTGTCTGTCATCAAACACTATTGGTTTTCATGTTCGAGGTAGACAGGCTCAGTGACTCCGGGCATATCAGTCTTCTCACCTTTTTGTTTCTAAAACAATCACGTCTGACACTTCATACACTTTACAATTATCAAGTGTTCTGGGCTCAAATCCCCAGTGAAATGAACTGAATGATTCTCAAGTCTTTAAAAAAAAATGGATTTAGCTCAATGAGGTGAAAGCTAACTGAGTGGACTGCTTTGACCTTTTTTCCCCCTCTGTATCTGTTATTCCTCAAATTGTGGTACCAATATTCCTTGGGTAAGTGGAATGATATTGGAGATACACAAAAGTTTAGGAAAAGAAGGTCTATTTCTTGAACACTAAAAATGTCACATCAACTTCAGCCGTAAGGAAAATCAGATTGTTCATATTGACCAATCTCCAATTTATTTGTAAATGTCCATGTAACAAATATATTTTATGTTCAATGAGTAATTAGAAGATTTACTGTTTTGTTAGTGAGGAACCTTATCGCTTGAGCCCAATGGTCACCTTGTTTACTGTTATTTACCACTGTCGATCCACTTACCATAGCAGGAAAAAACAACTAGCCTTAAAGCCCCAGAACTACATGAGAAGTGCTTGAGAGCACCCATCTATGTGGGTGGGCTCTGAGAGCATTATACTGCCACGTTCCTGAAAGACAAGTAGGTCACTCAACACATCAGCAGTCTTCTTACTTTTGATTACATGAATACATATTTTCTCCTACAAATTAGCTTAATTTCCAGCCACAGTTTTCTTCATCGCATGTTTATAAACTTGCTTAATGCTGAGACTTTTCCTGATGAGATAAAAAGAAAAATTCTGAGATTCTGAGTGCTTTCTGTGTGTGATTTTGGGTTGTTGTTCACTGATAGCTCAAAGATGTGGTAGTCTTTATGAATTTATGGTCTCAGTTGGGAATGTGGCTCCATAGCTAAAAACAAGAAGTGTGTATATAACTTCGAAATCAGTAAAATACAACTAAGTAAAGGATCGACTGAATCCTGTAGGGCTGTGGCAGGCAGAGAATGCTGTGATGGTGAACTGCCCAAAGTGAGCTCGAAGATGGTGTTACTCCAACCTTAACTGGTAAATTGGTAGTAAGCAGCAGACATCAATGTGAAGGCACAAGGCATATGCAAATACTTAAAGGATTATTTAGTGTTATTATAGAGATTCAGGTATATCTTAATTTTGTTTTCTTGCCTGAGAAAACATGGAGAATGATACATAAAACCATCATTTTCAAATGACCCTAAACATGCATCTGTGCAAATTTGAAGGGAAAATGGCCAGAAGTTTTTAAAAAGAAATTTCAAAAAAAGGGGCCCCTGGGTGGCTCAGTGGGTTAAGCCTCTGCCTTCAGCTCAGGTCATGCTCTCAAGGTTCTGGGATCCAGCCCCGCATCCGGATCTCTGCTTGGTGGGGAGCCTGCTTCCCCCTCTCTCTCTCTGCCTGCCTCTCTGCCTACTTGTGATCTCTGTCTGTCAAATAAATAAATAAAATCTTTAAAAAAAAAGAAATTTCAAAAAAGTGGTATCGAGTAGTAAGAAAAAAGATAAAAGGCAAAATTGAATAAGAAAATAAAGCTTTTTTAACCTTTTTATTTTGAAGTTATTTTATTTTGCAATTATCTTGGATGGTGAAGATTAGAAAGAATAAAGAAATTTAAAAAGCCATGACATATAAATATGAACAGATATGGTCTTAACAAATGATGTATTTAAAATATTTAAAAGCTATGATTAAAAAGCTACTTAGGAGATTGAATTATTTCTCTCAAGTGTAAACCTTTTACCATTTTTGTTAAAGAATTATGGCACTCAGTTTGCAACGATGTGGATGGAACTAGAATGTATCACGCTGAGCAAAATAAGTCAATCAGAGAAAGACAATTATTATATGATCTCTCTGATATGAGGAATTTGAGAGGCAGGGCAGGGGGTTGTGGGGGGTAGGGAAGGAAAAAAATGAAACAAGATGTGACCAGGGAGGGAGACAAACCATAAGAGGCTCTTAATCTCAGGAAACAAACTGAGCGCTATAGGGTGACTGGGTTATGGACATTGGGGAGGGTATGTGCTATGGTGAGTGCTGTGAAATGTGTAAGCCCAATGATTCACAGACCTGTACCCCTGGGGCTAATAATACATTATATGTTAATAAAAACAACTAAATAAAAATTATGGCACTCGATATAAAAATAAGATAATACTGAATGCAACAAACAGCTGAACAAGAAACAATGTTGTCATTTTGCGTTTATCTACCAGTTCAACTTTCTGTGCTATCTACATTAATAGAAAGATACATATGTAAAATTGATCCCTACTAAAATTGATCAGTAAAGAGGATAAACAAAACTACAAATTGGTTCATTGAAAAACAATAAAAATAATAACCCCTATTAAAATTGATCATGTAAATTGTCTGTAAATTACCAACTTCAGTAATGAAACGATGCACAATGTTATGATCCTACTAAAAGATATTTTTAAAATATTTTTATGAAATGGACAAGTTATGAGAAAAACACAACCTACAAAAACTGACAGAATAAGTTGAAAATTATTATAGCCATATATCAAAGAAATTGATTAATTATTCTCCCACAAAGAACTCTATATTGCCAGAAGTCTTTATTAGTACATTCTTCCAAACTTTTAGGGGAAAAAGCACCAATCTTATACAACTCTTTCATAATTAGAGATTATTATTTTGAAAAGATATTTTTGCTCTATATAGAATTTAAGTTGTCAGTAGTTCTCTTTTTGTAATTTAAGATGGCATCTAATTGTCTTTTGGCTACCATATCTTTTTTTGAAAGTAAACATTCATATTGTTGCTCCTTTGAAAGTTGTGTGTCTTTTATTCTCTGGCTGCCTAAAATATGTTTTATTTCTCTTTGAATTTTAAATTTCAGCAAGTTTACTTTTTTTTGTCTAGGTATGGTTTTCTTTGTTACAAATCTTAGATCTGTAGCTTTTGGAAAATTCTCAGCTCTTATCTCTTCAAATATTGTTTCTGCTTCATTTTCATTTATGCCTTCTTCTGGAGTACCATTTACTCATATGTTAAAACTTTATTTTCTCTCTCAATTATTATGGTATTGTCTTTGTTTTTCATCTTCAATCTGTGCTTTAGTCTGGGTATTTTTTTAAAAGATTTTATGTATTTATTTGTCAGAGAGAGAGAGAGCATGAGAAGGGGAAGTGGCAGGCAGAGGGAGAAGCAAACTTCCTACTGAGCAAGGAGCCCGATGTGGGACTTGGTCTTCAGATCATGACCTGAGCCAAAGGCAGATGCTTAACAGACTGAGCCACCCCAGGTGTTCCTAGTCTGATTATTTTTTATTGATCTTAATTCCATTCAGCTTGCTACTCTCTATAAGCAAGATTCAATCTCCCATTAAAATCATATATTGAATCTTAATTTCAATATTTTATTTTTTACTTCTAGGATTTGCAGTTATATATATATTATATATAAAACACAGAATTTCTGTGTATATGCAAATGTATTTATATATACATATACATTAATTTATATGCATTATATTTTAATTATTTGTTTTACAGATGTTGTTTGGTGGTTTTAATATCTACATATTTTGTGAATCTGTTGCTGATCTTCCAAGTAATTTTTTTATTGAATACAAATAATATGATGAAAAATTATATAAATTATTTAAAGCTCTAGATGAGTTAATTCTTCCAGAATCACTTATTTCAATGCCAAAAGACAGTTTCATAGAAAAAGATTATCTTAATCCATCTTGGTATTGAGCTGATTTTAAGATGAACCTTAGTTTTAAAAATGCTTGGCTCTTTTTCCTTGCCCCCAAGTTGTTGTTCTTTTGCACCCAAGTAGAACTCTAAAGGGATCTCCTTCCTAAAAAGCCATGAATTTTAATTTTGGTCATTATATTCCAATTAAACTACCTCAAGTTTTTCTCAATGTCCCAAACTCTAGGTGTCTATTTATGAATCAGGAAAGGCTTTGAGGAGAAAAGTAGCCCTGAATATTGGGCTCACTTCTGTACTCCCCTTCTCTCCAGGCTCTTGCTGTCTCAAGTCCTTGCTGTCTTGGTACTTCTTCAGTGTTGTCAAACATACTTTTGAAACATTTAATCTAGTTTTCTAGTCATTCTCAGAAGGAGGTTGGTTTGCTAGAAGCAATTTTAACCATCCCAGAAACAGAAGTGGCATTTTTATTTAAATACACACAGTGTCTATATATATTTCTTTATTTATTCCCATGGTACCATTTACCTTTATCTTTGAAGATTTATTTCTCTCTCAAAGACAAAAAGAGAAATCTAAAAGCAACCAGAGCAATGGTACAGATTCCATTAAAAAGAAAAAAGAGAGAGACTAAGAAGTTTTGGAACAACAAAAATAGGTCAATATGTGGTTAGTGTTCCAGTTACTATGGTTTCATTACCAGTTGCCATAAAACTTAGTGTCTTAAAACAACACATTTATTGTGCTTAAAGAGTCTGTGGGCCAGGAATTTGGACAGGGCATAGAGCCAATGGCTTCTTTCTGTTCCAAGATGTCTGGATCCTCAGCTGGGACCACAAGACAGCTGGGGTTACCCCACAGCCCAGAAATGAAGCCATTTGGAGATGTCTTCACTCATGTGTGTGTTGGCTGATTCTGACTATTAACTGGGACCTCACCTGAGACTATGGCCAAAGTCTGCAGTCTCTCATTGTGGCATACATTTCCTCAGATGGCCTCAGCGGACTTACATTTCTTAAATGGTCACTCAGAACTCACAAGTAGTGTATCTTTGAAAAAGGTAGAAGTTGCATGAGCCTTTTCAATTTGTATTGGAAGTTATGCAGTCTCATTTTTACCACTGTCTATTGGTTACAAGTGAGCCACAAAATTGCCAGATCTGGCATGAGGAGGAGGGTAGCATAGATCCCATTTTTTAACATGAGAGAGGCAAAGTCATACTGTAGAAGAACTTTAAAGATGTGAGAGATTTTTGTGTCAGGCTTTGGAAGATACAGTCTACCACAAGTAATAATTCTGGAAGGTAAAAACATAATAAATGCAATGTAAAAATTTAAAAGAATCCAATTCTTAAAAACCACCATGAAGCCATGAAGACATATTTAAACAAAACCTGAGAGCTGACCATGAGCAGACCCATTTTAGAATCTTCTATAAAATATACTTGAGGAAATTGAATTCAATATGACGTGAACTGCAAGAAGCAATTATAAGCAAAGAACGTTGTAAACATTTGAGAAAACCTAAAAAACACAGAACTTAATGGCCAATGATAATTATAGCAAACAGTGGGGGAGGGTAAAAACAACGTGGAACCAGGATATTGGACAGCAATACGTTAGGGGAAAGATGTTTTCATTGGAGTTACAATGTTCTCATTATTACCCATAGGAGAGAAGGAATATAGATTGTCTCAGAATCAAACATGTTAAAGAAACAAAGGAAAAGCACAACATAAAGAGCATAATACTGTATGGTAGAAAAATGCAAATATTACCATTTATAGCAAATGTAGGGGGATTGAATTCCCTAACTAAAATGCAAAATTTAATTACAAAACAAGATTCATTAGTGACACTATGATATGTAATATAATGAATATATCATTGTGATATAATGAATATATCACTATATGATAGTGATATACAAAGATTAAAAAAAAAAGAAAGGTTGGAAAAGATATACCACATGAATACTAACCAAAATAAAATATTTAGTTATTTTATTATTAGAAAAAAGTTGAGGGGCCTCTGTGTGGTGGAGTCAGTTAAGCAACTGAGTCTTGGTTTCTGCTCAGGTCATGATCCCAGGGTTGTGAGACTGAGGCCCTCATCGGGATCCACACTCAGTGACCAGTCGGCTTGAGAATTTCTTTCCCACTCTCTCAGCTCCTCCTGCTCGTGCTCTCTCTCTCTCTCTCTCCCCTTCAAATAAGTAAATAAATCTTTTAGAAAAGTTGATAAGAATGATAACAGGAATAATTCATCATGAGAATAAAGCAATACATTTTGAAGCTTTATATATTTAATGACATAACTTCAAGATACATTAAAGGAGAAATTGACAAAAATAAAAGGAAAACCAAAATTTACAATTGCACATCCTTTTTTAAGAGCAAGAGGAGGGGGTGGATTGACCTATCAAGATACTAAAAAATAAGGGAGAACATTAAGAATACAGCTAATTCGTATTAATGTTGATTTATGGGCAACAATATGGATATTAAAATTATTGAGTGAATAATGCTAGCTGCAAAAGGGTGTGAGCAGTATTATTTCAAACACCTTTGAGGATAAAAGAGTGCTATTAATACTATGTTCGAACAGTGAATGCAAACCAGACTCTCTTGAGCAAACTGGGATATAAGTTCTCATTAAATATTATACTATTGGAAAATTTTAAGTGCACAAAACAGCACTCTAGAAACATGTATTTCATGCATATGTCAAAAAAGAATAATATCCTGGGAATGAAGAAGAAGAGAGGAATGAAGGAATTGGAGTTTATTATGTATGATAGGCAGAATAAAGCCTTTCTACCCTCCTGGATTACATGGAAATGGGAGTTCCGATTGCAGATGGAATTAAGGTTGCTAAGCAGCTGACTTTATGATAGGGAGATTATGTTGGATTACCTGGATGCACCCTTGTAGGAGAGTCCTTAAAGGAGACAAAGGGAGGTAGAAGAGGTTGTCAGGATATTGTGAGAAGGACTAGACCCATCACTGCTGCCTGAAGATGGAGGGAGACTATGAACTAAGGATGCAGGCAGCCTGTAGAAATTGGAAAAGGAAAGAAAATGAATTCCCTCCTAAGAATCTCTGAAAGGAATACAGTCTTGCCAGTCTTGCCACTTTGATTTTTTTCCCAGTAAGACCCATGTCAGATTTCTGATCTCAAGAAAAATAAATAATAAATTTACACTGTTTCAGCCACTATGTTTGTGAAAATTTGTTATGATAGTAGTAAATACTAATTAATATTTTATTTCATTAAATAAGGTGGAAATATAAAATCTGTGAGGTGGGTACATGAGTCTCTTTACTTTAAATATATTTAAACAATCCACAATTTAAAATTGAAAAAAATATACAATATACTTATGTATTTTGTGTATATATAATCTGAATATAATTGATACAATTTTTGACAGTCTTCATGTATTATGAATTCAAAGAAATAGTGAGAAAAATAAATGTGTATATGTTGAAATCAAGACATATGTAAAATCGATAAATTAATTTTCTGACAGATCTCTAAAGCTGGAACAGTGTTTGTATGTGCTGGAGGTTTAGGGAAGTACTTTTTGAATACATGGTCAAACAGCTTAAAATTCCTCTTTCCCTGTCACTGTCCTCTACAGCAGCTCTTTCTTAACACCCCTTCTCATATACCCTTAACACTCAACTAGGAAGTTTTCCTTTCATCCATCCTACAGGGGTTGTAGTCCTCAGTCCTTCTCCCCTTTCATTCTATCTCAATTATTTTTTCTCTTCATGATTTCTGTTCCTAATTTCCCCATGTTCCCGTTCTGCATCTTAAAATTCCATACTTAGCTGGAATTCTTCTGAGGCTGAGGCTGGAAAAAAGATAAACTGAGAAGATGATGTCATCCTTCTCTGGTGGGTGTTTTCGTTTGCTAGGGCTGCAGTAACAAAATGCCACAGACCGGGTGCCTTCAACAACAGAAGTCCATATTGTCTCACAACTGCTGGAGGCTGGAAGTCTGAGGTCATGGTATCCTCAAGGACGATTCCTTCTGAGGGTGGTGAGGGAGAGTCAATTCCAGGAATCTTGCTTAGCTTCCAGTGGTTTTCTGGCAATCTTTGCCATTCCTTGACTTGTAGAAACATCACTCCATTCCCTTCCTTCATCTCTACCTGGTGTTCTCCCTGTGTGTGGGCGGTTGGGGGGGGGGGGCTCGTGCACGCGCACTCCCAGATGTCTCCTTTTTATAAAGATAGTAGGCTTGATGGACTAGGGGCCCAACTTACTCCAGTATGACCTCATCTTAACAAATTACATCTGCAAATACTCTATGTTCAAATTAGGTCAACTTCTGAGGTGCTGGCATTTAGGACCTCATAATACAAATTTTCCTTTTTTCTTAAGATTTTATTTATTTATTTGAGAGAGAGAGAATGAGAGAGAGAGACAGAGAGCATGAGAGGGGGAAGAGTCAGAGGGAGAAGCAGACTCTCCACTGAGCAGGGAGCCCGATGTGAGGCTTGATCCTGGGACTCCAGAATCATGACCTGAGCTGAAGGCAGTTGCTTAACCAACTGAGCCATCCAGGCACCCAAAATACAAATTTTCTAGGAAAACACAAATCAATTTATAACAGTGGATGAGAAATGAGGGTCTGTGGAAACTCATTTTTTAATCAATTTTGTTCAAAAAGATATATTCTCCCTACGTAATATTTTGGAAGGATAACCCAGAAAAATCTTTCCAATGGCTTCTCACAGAACAGGAAGGTATAGAGTAAAAGGAGATTTTTAAATTTTAGTCTATAGTGTTGGTTTAAAAGTTTTAGAGAAAAGAACATATAGTCATGCATCACTTTTTGAATTTAAGGTTTTAAACAGATTATTTAGCAGGTATTTTCCAAAGATAAATACTTGTCAAAAATATATTTTAAAAGATTTTATTGTACATGATTAAATATTTGCAAAAAAAAAAACAACACTGAGAGTTGGACAATAATAGTGGGTATAGAGGATAAGGCTTAGGAAAGAAAGGCTCCTTGGGGGAGGGTCCCTGCCACTATCTGTCAGCAACTAAAGGTGTTGGAACCATTGTGTGCATGTTGGGGAGGAGAGAACTCATTTCTCTAAGGTTTTTCTGCACTCAGTCAAACTTTACAAATATTTGATCTTATCAGAATGATCCAGAAGGGTTGAAGGCATGGGGCATATAAGGAATCAAGAACCAGTCAGTCCACAAACAGTACATAATTCTAACTAGATTGATAAATTAACTGAATATGTCATGGATTTGTTAATTCTATAAGGGTGAACTGCAATCTCTCTCTCTTCTCTCCCAGCCAGCAAAATATGTTTTTAAAGGAATACTTTTGATTACAGTTCATTCTTTCACTAGTTAAAAGATGTCAGCACCTCACCTAATCCCCGCTTTGCAGGAATATTCTTGGATAAATCTTGTTATTTTCTTCCCTGGGTCCTGAGGTGTATTTCTTAGTTCCTGGTCTTAGGCACGTAGGTGGTAATAAAGACACTGGGCACTGCTTCTGAATCATGTAAGACAAGTCTAGTCTCCTTCTAGGAACTTTGTTCTTGACTCCAACCACTCTGAATAAAGCCTATTTCATCATGTGTGTGGTTTTCAAACATTTAATCAGCAAACAATATTTTATTTTTAATTTTTTCCTAATTGCTGCTGACAAGTATCTTCCAATTCTTTTGCCACAACACAGTTTATGCAAATAGTGAAGATCTTTACCACATTGCAATCTTCTTGGTAGTATTTTTAAATGTTAGCACTAAATACTAGCAGCTTAGAATCATATGTGTTCTTGGGCTAGTTTTATTTTCTCTACCATGAATATTATCTGTTTCCACAACAGCAGTATTTCTCTTCTTCATTATTTTCAGTATAAACACTGCTTTTTAGATGTTTATTCCTTTTTAATGTCATTAATTCATCTTCATAGATAATACATGCCATAATTCATATTTAAAACTAACAAAATGGAACTTGATGAAACATAAGTCTCCTGCCCACTCTGTGCACCATCTGAACTGTTTAACCTCACCTTACAGGCAAACCCTACTGCCAATTACTTACGTATCCTTTCAGAGATATTATATGTAAGCATATACATATATATGCATTTGTACTTCAAGCAATGGTATACCTTACGAACTGCCACAAAATCTAGCTTTTCTCTTCTGACAGTGCAGCTCTCTGGGTTGGGATTTCCATAGCAGTCCAAACATAGGTGCTTTTTAACTTCTGTAGGGCTTTCACCATTTTGACCTTACCCTCATTTATTAAGTGGACCTATATACATATTTTTTTAAACAGAAAGCAATTTTTTAGAAGATTTTATTTTCATTTATTTATTCGACAGAAAGAGACACAGCAAGAGAGGGAGCACAAGCAGGGGGAATGGAAGAGGGAGAAGCAGTCTTCCTAATGAGCAGAGAGTGTGATGCGGGGCTCTGTCCCAGGACCCTGGGTTCATGACCTGAGCCTAAGGCAGATGCTTAAAGACTGAGCCACTAAGGTGCCCTAAGTGGTCCTATATTCATAGGCATTTGTGTTGTTTTCAATCTTTTGCTATCATAAAACAATGCTGCAGTAAATATCTTTGTACATAAATCTCTGAAAAATTGTTGAAATACTATTCAGGGTAAATTCCTGGAGATAGAATTTATCCCTAGAAACATGTGTACATTTGTAATACATGATAGATGATAGATAGATAGTTTAGATATTGCCAAATTTGCTCCATAGTGATTGAGGATATCACTTTTTAAAGAAAAATATTTTCCTTTAGGAACCAAAGAGCTAAATATTAATAATGTACTGTGCTCAAGAATGTCCATATATCTCAATGACAAAAAAGGGACTACCATATACTTTTAAAGTGGCTATATAATTATAACCAACATAGTTTTATTCCAGAATCCTACTGTGGATGAATTGGGGAGGAAGAGGCAGAAGGTTCTTTGTGGCATTTTGGTTTAGAGATTTTTTTGAGGGGTCATTTAAAAATCAAATCAAAATAAAGTTTGTAACCAATGTGAGTTTGGTTTGGTTTAAAAGAATCTAATTTATATAGAGGAGAAGGGAAAAACGAGTTTGTGGTTAGGTTTTTTCCATAGTAGCTTGCTCGTATTTAGTTATGAATTACAAGACATACAGACCATCATACAATCTGACTCACACAGGCATTTGAACTTTAAATCTAAAAGAAGGATATGTTCATTTTATCCACTTTCTAATAGGAAAAAGAAGGAATGGAAGACACATTCTATCTTGTGTTTGGAAATTTGGTATTTTCAGGCTTTATGCCTCATCTGCTTTCCTTGTCTAACTTTCCAGAAAAACAAATGCTCATATATTTCCTTAATATTTTCTTAATACCGCAAATGTCTTAGAACATATTTAAAAACTCATTGGAGTGGAAACACTCCTTGATGAATATTTCATGCATTAAATGAATATCTCAAACTCTGATTGCCTACAGCACAATAAGGGTATTAACTACATATTTTTTAAATGGAAGAAACCCTTAAGAAAAAGTGTTGCAGAATTTTAATAAGGAGATTATGTAAAAATTCACATATTCCATCTCATAAACAATGTTTTTTAAAAATACTTTAAGAATTTATTTTTTCTTTAAACTGCTCCCAGGGCTCTGGTCCATCCAATATATTTTTCATCATTTTCCAGCTTTCAGTCAAACTCAAAATTCTTCAATATTCCTTTTGTTTATCTTTGGAAAACAACCAATTCCCAGGTTTATATGGAGAAGTTAATAAGTCTAAATTCCAGAAAGACACCATCAGACCCATAAGACCAAGTCATAAGAACTAATCAATTCTTATTTGTTCTTTATGCCGTGAAAAAGCCCAAATTACTAACTGGAAAGGAACACATACGCATGTACACAAAAGCACTGTTTTTAAGCAACAATTTTTTTTGTTTCTTTGTCAAACAACCGTGAATTAAACATTGCATATAGTTAAATCCCCCTTTTGATTAGCTTTGTTATAAAAAGTCTTATATATAACTTACAAATTTGCCAAGTTCTAATACATGTAAACATGTATAAAAATAGCATATGCGATGTATATGTGTATAATAGATAAAGAAACTTCGTGTGTATTTTATAACACATTTTCTTTCTTTATACCAATAGTGAAAACAGAAGGGTAGAAATTATCCTGTCTCTTATTTGACTGATGGTGATGTATGAGGTGACCTGCTAAAAGTCAAACACTGAATCCTCACAACCACATGTTCATATATATATATATAAAGATTATATATATATAATCTGTAGAGTGGGGCAGTAACACTGAGTTTATAATACTGAGTAGGATAGGTCAGTAAATGCTGGTGTGATATAAGGGCTAAGTTCCTCTTTTTCTTTGGAAGTGATAATGTCCCACCACCATTTGTTGAAAATACTTTCTTTTCCCCTCATCAATTTGGCATTAATTCTTAATTCCCTTCCATTGATCTACATCTAATTCTTTGGCAATACCACATTGTCTTGGTTATTATGGCTCTAGAATAATACTTTGTGTCAGGTAATGTATGTTTTCCAACCTTGTTCTGCTTTGTCAAAATTGTCAAAATTGTTGCGGCAAATTCGAGGTCTTCTGGGTCTTCATATAAAACCCTTAGAATCTGCTTCTAAATTTCAACAAAACAAAGCAAAAACAATCCTGGAATTTGTAGTTGGATTCTGATGAGTCTACAAATCAATCTGGGAAAATCCGACGCTTTAGAACTTGGAGTCTTCCAATCTGCGAGCATGGAATATCTCTGGATTTAGTTAGGTCTTTAATTCCTCTTAGTGATGTTTTGTTGTTTAAGGGTAGAGACTTCCCATGTATTTTTTAAAATATTTTATTTATTTATTTCACAGACAGAGATCACAAATAGGCAGAGAGTCAGGCAGAGTGAGAGGGAGGAAGCAGGCTCCCCAACGAGCAGAGAGCCTGATGTGGGGCTTGATCCCAGGACCCTGAGATCATGACCTGAGCCGAAGGCAGAGGCTTAACCCACTGAGCCACCCAGGTGCTCCACTTCCCATGTATTTTATTAAATTTATCCACAATTATCTCATTTTT
>PISX010028315.1:0-20988 GCA_004024625.1 Mellivora capensis | reverse complement strand
AAAAAAAAGCAAACTAACAAATAGTATACATGCTAAAATAGATCATTTTAAAAGAGAAATGGACACTAAGAGCAATTATGCAAAGTGATCTACTTCAGGGAAGGGGCAGGACTATCTTAGCAAGCTACATGTTTATTGGGTCTTTCATAAACATTTGTAGAATAAATGCAATATTAGACTAGAGCCAAAACCAAACTAGTATGAGGACACAGAAGAAGAAGGTCCAATTATCTCTGCTTAGGACATCAGAGTGTTCATTCATATCCTTTATTATATCCTCTATAATAAACCAGTAAACATGTGTCCCTAATTCTGTGAGCCATTTTAGCAAGTTATTGAACCCAAGGAAGGGGTGTGGATGCCTCAATTTATAGCTGACCTATCTGAAGTGTAGGTGACAACTTGTGAATGGTACCTGAAGTGGGATCAATCTTGGAGGACTGAGCCCTTAGCCTGTGGGATCTGGTGTGTCAGAACTTAATTGAATTATAGGATGCTCAGATGGTGTGGCACAGGATTGCTTGATGTGTGGAACTGAATTAAAGCTTTAAGCTATTCCTCCACATCACTAGTAGCTGCTAAAGAGAGTAGCAGCTGAGGAAAATCATTTTATAGACCACAAGAGTAACCCCTTCACTTCATTTCTAAATGAAGTATAAACTCCAACTCAGCATTCAAGGCTTCCATATATCTTCTTTAGGGTGGTCCCAAAATTGCTTTCCTACACCCTCTCTTCCAGTCAAATGTGGCTACTCTCCATGCATTTGCCTAGGATTTGCCCCTCTGTGCCTTTATTTACTCTAATTCCTCCACATAAAAAGACCAATGTCTCAACTCCATGTGGCCAAGTGCCATGTATCTTTCAAGGCTCAATTCAACTGATTTCATTTCAGAATCTCTAACCAAAATGTAATCCATCCTCTCGTCCTCTCTTAGCATTTTAATTTTATTCTTTCCACTGTAGGTATAAGTATGTTCCATCTTCCTTCCGGGACTCTAATTAAACCTTTTTAATATGTTCTCTACCTAACAGAGGTCAGTAAATATTTGTTGAATACATAATAACTGCAGTTGTAAGAGAACGGTAAAATAGGAAACTTCTTCCCTCTGTTTCAGCTGAGTAGTCTAGTCTAGTGCCTCTCAAAATTCCTGGAAATATAAATCCCCTAGGGACCAGTTCTATATGCAGATTCTGATCCACTAGGCTGGAGTTGGGATTCGAGATTCAGCATTCATCAAGCCCACACATGGGATGCTAATGATATTTGCACCACCCTCTGAACTTCAGTCTACTGAATCGGTGCCAACTATTTGCACATTCCATGGTGGGACCCCAAAATGAGAAAAGGTTGTTTAACACTAGTTTAGTAACATGGAGCAGAAAACGTCCCTCTGGGGTGCAAAAAGTCTAGCGTGGTCACAGTTGGGATTTGGAGGACATACTTACATAGCCACCTCAAAGCTTGATAGAAAACGCAAACTTATGAGTTCCGTTGGCCTTAAAATTAAGCCAGCGATACTACCTTCACTTGAAAGGTGATGTTGTTAAGCAGGTCCTCCAAGAAACAGATGTCATGATGAGATTGATTAGCTACATAAAGATTTATTAGGAGCAACATTTGTTGGGGAAAATAAAGAGGGAAACAGGAGAAGTTGGGGGAGCTCACAGGTGGAGATGCAGACTGACCCTGGCCATAGGTGAAAGAGAGAGAAAGGAAGTTTCACTGGCAGTGTCTTACACAGCACGGTGGTTCTGAGAACTTGGCAGAGACTTTGGAGAGTCCTTATGCCAAAGTCCCCTGTCAGAGGAGTCCAATGTCACCAAAGGTCTGCCTTTGCTTCCCTGCCCTACCCTGGCATTGGCTGGCATAGCCAACGGAAAGCATGGCCTCAGCAGAAATGCAGTAATGAATTTCAGAGCACAGAAGCCGGGACTATAGGTCAGTTATGCTCCTCACAGTCAGAGATCTTGGAGGTGTATTCTCATAATTTCTAGAGTAGTTATGCAGATTTTTAATTTATTTATTTGTTTTTGCCATGAGAACATGAAAGGAGAAAACAGCAATCTGAAAATGAACCATGGCTCATAACGTCAGAAGGTGTTATTGAACTACTCTTGGACAATGTATTTATAAAGCTGAATGTGACCACTTCATCAGAATTGAAAAGGTTCTATTAATATGGGCATATACTCAACAGCAGCAAGAGGAAGTCACATTGAGTACGGAATATATCTAAATTATATCAGGAATAATCTGAATATGGATTTCCAAGGATTCTCAGATCGTGCTGAGTCGCGTCATTGCAGTAACTGCTGTAGCATTTGGTAATTATTCACTGATATGAGCAATATCTCAATATAAAAACTCATTTAAAAACAAATAATGTTCTCATTAAACTGTTTACTTTGAGAGAGCATCGTTAATATCCAGCTTGACAAAGGTTACTACTCATGCTTTTTATTGGTTGCTAATCATCAAATTATACCTTCATATAAAAGCAAAAAACAACTCAGGAAAGCCGATTCAAAGCAAAGTATAACCCTTTAGCCATATCTGTTGAATGGATAGAAAACTAAAAGGCTCTGGGGAAAGTGAAAAATTAATTCCTTTTATCCATGCAATAAGAAATAAATAATTTAAACACATTTTACCGACTCAACTATTTGTTTGGAAACTGCCTTTGATTGTATTGTCAAAATAGCCAAGATTGACATCTTTTTAAAAAACATTTTACTCACAGTTTTTAGCATCCTGTAAACATAGCTTTAGGGATGAGTAATAGCAGCATAAATATAAGTTGGAGTACAACTGGTAATCAAGATTAGATGCCAAATAAGAACAGAATCCTAAGGAACCTAGTGTCCCGCAGCATGAATGAGTAGAAGGGAAAAGGAACCCGGGATACTTCAATCGTAGAGGATCATTTCCTTTTTCTCAGAGAGGAAGACATTGTCAGACCCTTATTCTCTAAGCATAGAAAATATTTTCCTGTGTTTCTCATAGAATAGCTGGAAATTTAAACTGCTGTCATTGAGGTTTCCAGCGAAGTAATATCAAAATCTGTATTAATAAACAAATCTGTGATATTATAGGCAAATACCCCCCTATAATCCCACTACATCTTTCTTTTTCATTTAAATTCAATTAGCTAACATGTAGTCCACCATTAGTTTCTGATGTAGTGTTCAATGATTCATTAGTTGCGTATAACACCCAGTGCTCATTGGATCACATTATATCTTATGTATATATATATATATTTATATTTTAAATGTTATGTATTATTTAAATATATATTATGTATTATAAATAATATAATATTATATAAATAATATAAATATATATTATGTATTATTTAAATATATATCCCCAATAGCCTTCTTTTTTCAAAAGATTTATTTTAGAGAGCGAGAGCACAAAGGGGAGGGGCAGAAGGAAATGGAGAGAGAGACTCTTAAGCAGACTCCCCACTGAGCGTGGAGCCTGACCCAGGGCTCGATCCCACAACCCTAAGATCATGACCTGATCTAAAATCAAGACGATGCTTAACTGTCTGAGCCACCCAATCGCCCCTTCCCAATAGACTGCTAAATATATTGAAGGAATTCAGCACTTCTTGTCAACTTCTTCATAGCATCAGCTACTAGCAGTGCTCTTGGTAAATAAGAGGAAGGATTTTTCTAGGTTCAGATGTTGGTTTCAACACTAAATGTGTTTCCTTGAGCAAGTTTGTAAACCTCTTCAAGACACAGTTTAAAAAGGGGATTATAACACTACCTCACTGTATTGGTGTAAACATAAATGGAATAATGTGTGTAAGGATTTAGGTAGTACCAGATACAGCTATTTTATTTTACTGTTTTTTTTTTTAAGATTTTATTTATTTATCATAGAGCATGCATGCACCCAAGCAGGCAGAGTGGCAGGCAGAGGTGGAAAGAGAAGCAGGCTCCCCGCTGAGCAAGAAGCCCGATGCAGGACTCGATCCCAGGACCCTGGATCACAACCTGAGCCAAAGGCAGCAGCTTAACAGACTGAGCCACCCAGGTGCCCCAGATACAGCTATTTTAAAATGTTAACCGTTTATCACTATCATTATCACATTTTTTTAACTACAGGAAGCATTCTATAAATATTTATTGAATGAATGTTTTGTGACCCCCATCAACCCAGTAATAGTTCCTAATTGTAAAAATTATAGAGGTTTACAATAAGCATAAATGACATTATATACTTGAATCCATGTTACCAGACCCTGTCATCCCTCAATCATTTGTTCAGGAAGCATCCTAAACCAGACAACCTCAGGGAGGGGCTTTCTGGAATCTCAGGTCCTGCCAGTGAGGCAAGCAAATCACAGCCAAGGCTTCAAAGGGTGGCAATGTGGAAAGAAGAAATTTAAAAGACACAGCAACCTTTCCCCTTCCCCAGCTTCTAAGAGAGAGGCTCCATATCCAAATTCCTGAATCTCAAGGGCACAGTAAGTTTGCATCCAAGACACGCCAATATTGACACCAAATCTCTGATGGCTAAGGAAAGAAATATGGTTGGATGTATAATAAGCAAGGCTTGCCAATGATGAGAACACTAGAAATTAAGGAATAATCTCAACAGGAAAATGCTAGTAGAAGAAACCAAGGCAAATGGAACATCTTAAGTGCTTTGCATCAAAAAACAATAAAATAGTGCCTCCTGAAAATTCCATCCACTGAAAAAATTTAAGATAAATAAGGGTTTCAGAAAGGGGACAAGTTACAAATATTCAAACACTGATGGTTTCCCTACATACTAGCAATATCCAGAAAGAAAATACTGAAGGTACTAGAAAAGATACTGGAAAAAAAATTCCCCATTTAAAAGAGTGATAAAAATACAAAACTTAAAGAAATAAACATAGCAATAGAGAACTACATTTAAAATCTACAAAGATTTATATAGAGATAGAAAATAAACCTCAAATAAATGTAAAAATACAGAATGGTAGAGATGAGAGGATTAACCATTATAAATACATCAACTCTTCTCAAATTAATCCCCAAGTTTTAAAGCAGCTCCAATATAAATTGCAATGGATTATTTAGAACCTATAAAAAGACTCTAAAATTCATCTGGAAGAACACATGGGAAAAAACAGTCAAGAAAAAAAAATGGTATCAAGGCTGCACAAGGACAGAACTAGGGAGAGATTTTATCTGAGACAGTTAAATAAAAAGAGCTGGAAAACACATCATGGGAGGGTCAGTTAGGGGAAAAGGGCAATTCTAAGTGCAGGAGGGAAAAATGCACATTCTAAACTGAAATACAGAGGTGGCTCAAACCAGAAGCACAAAGCAGGAGTTGAGAGTGAGCCAGAGGAAGTCAGAAGAGATCCTGTGAGAAGGGCTATGGGAGGCTTCTGCGGCAAGGCCTTCTGGCCCTCATGGAAGCTGCATGATTCCCGGGCATCTGGAGATAACTGTCAGAGCTGACAGAACTGAGGCTAAGCGGGCATCAGCAGCATTCTCACAGCCCTGTACGTAGGCTCCAAATTCTGAGTACCTACCAGGCTACCCACCAATATGCACCAGGCCCCTCCCTACATGTGCCAGTTACATCACATACTCTCCATCATGGAGGGCCAAAATCATCCTGATGCTTCCCAGAGCTAGTGCACCCCCCTAAGTCCCAGGCAGCTTGGCCCCATGATGGGGGCTTCCAGTCTGAAACCCTCTCCACAAGGAGCCACAAAAAGCTATGTGACCTACCATCTCTATGGACTATCAATATCCAGATTGGAAAAAAAGGAGGCTGTAACTCCGACCCTTCTGATTTTTTCAAGCATTTCAATATTTGGAAATGTGCAGAATAAGCTTCTTGATGACTGGCCACATATAGACTAACCTGTTAAGAGCATGAACGTGAGCCGGAGGGTATGGGTTTGAATCCCAACTCTACAATTTTCTAAACATGGAAGGTCACCATTTCTCTAAGCCTATCTTGGGTAAACTGGGGTTAATATCTTGTAAGAATGTTATAAGGATCATAAACAAACACAAAAAAGCATTTAGAAGCATGCATGTTGTATAAAGTCCTGCAAAAGTACTTGTTTATTTTAAATAGAGCACTTAATATTGGGTAGATGGAACTTCTGGTCCTTTCATCCATAAGCCCTTTAGACAACAGTCCTTTTTCTACAGAAGTGGAAGCATCCTGACAAGTGACAAATGACAAATCATTTTTTCAAAACAGTATCTAAAGAAATCTTTCAGAATGGCCTACAAGGCCCCAAGGGAAGGCCCATCTAGAATGTATTCTTGTCCTGCAATCTTGAATTGGTTCTATTTTCAGGGAGCTGATTCGTTTTGGCTAGCACAGAATTATCACTTGACATTTGCAGGTGATACATATCCTCAGAGAAAGAACTTTAACCAATGTCAGACTTCTCCTGTGCATCCGCAAAGGAAACACATGTGAGCCCCAGGCTGTTTGCGTATGGGCCAAAGCCCTTCCCAGTAATACGGGTCAGAGCTCTGCTGTGCTCCACGGCACTCTCTCCTGCGTCTACCAGACTGAAGCTCTGCATTTAGGAGTCTTACTGCCTATGATAGCCTCACTCCCACAGGAGCAGAAAAGATGTGGGAATGGCAGGCATTCTAAGGTAGAGCAATGTGGCTGAGAATGTTCGAGGACACTGAGGTGTGGTACACGACCCAACCATACTGCCAAACCCAGCATCAGCTTTCTGGAACTTCCATGATGCTTCTCTCCCTAGCTATGTGCCAAAGACAGGTGGGGTCAATCTTGAATTTTCTCTTTTTCGTTAGTATGAAATCAGCTCCTTCTTCCCTTCTCCCCAGCACTGGAGGAAGGATGAGTACATTACTCGTGACAAAAGCAGAAAATGTTTAAATCCTCATTTATTACCTCCAATAGGAGTGTTGTCAAACTGTACATGACATTGTCTCCACTCTCTATTTGCTCAGAAATTAAAGAGTAAAAGAGAAGGGTGCCTGGGTGGCTCAGTTGGTTAAGCCTCTGACTCTTGGTTCTGGTTCAGGTCATGGTTTCATGGGTCCTGGAATCAAGCACCACGACAGGCTCCACACTCAGCTCAGAGTCTGTTTGAGGGTTCTCTCTCTCCCTCTCCCTCTGCTTCCCCATCTGTGCATGTGTGCGTGCTCTGTCTCTCTCTCCAAAATAAATCTTTTCTAAAAAAGAGTAGAAGAGAAATTGAGGGAATGTATTCACTCTCAACCGGTGATTCTAATACTTCCGTCAAATTTAAACTTAAAAGAATATTTTGGAGAAAGGAAGTAGCATGCACTGGTATGAAATAAAGTCCAGAGGTAGTTAAACCTCTTGTAGCTGAGATCTAACTTAAACAACCACAAGATCAAAAACAGCACAAAACAACAAAAATAGGGTTTTTTGAGAAAAAAATCAAATTCCAATGAATCAGCTCAACATCCTATCCACTTAAAAGCATTTCTTGTTTGGAACCACATCCACAGTCACAATCCCATTTTCACCAGCGCCATCTAAGAATGCTACCCTCCTTCTACAGTCAGGACCACATGTCCCACTTTTTCTCTGCCCAACTTTTCCAACAAGTGAAAGACTGAGTTCCCTCAAACTGAAGGTACGGGAAACAGGTAATGATAAGGGTAGGAGGTGATCCCTGGGCCTGGATCCTAAGAATTCAGTATGGGGTCTAGTAGAGGGTTTTAGCGATTGAATAAAGAAAACAAGAAAAAAACTTGCATCTAGTTCCACAGTAATGCCGTGTGTGTGTGTGTGTGTGTGTGTGTTAAGAACAATTCAGTAGAAACTCATTTAAGGCCATTTTAAAATCAAGAGATGTAATATTCTGGATTCCTAAGCTACATGGGGTTCATCTATATACATTTTGGTAGTGTCTTTAGAACAATAGACGTATTCTTAAATATTGGATGCAATTTTAAGTCAATGAAATTACATTCTTTCCATTTTATCTACATTTTGACTAGTTTTGTGACAAATGCCATTGGAAGGTATCTCTAAGCTCCTTCCTTCTCAATTTCCAAGTTCCAGAATTAATTTAGTCAGAAGTTATTTAATAACTTCCCCAGTCAGGGAAAACCCTGGTACAGACGAAGGATTTGGGCCCTTTAGAAAATGAACTTGAAGAATATGATACAGAAAGTTCTTTTTAATTCAGCTTCTTGGGTGCTGGCACTAATCTATAATAATACTCCCTTGTGCCTAGACAGGGCTCTGCCTACAGCAACTGCTCCGTAGGCATCTCTCAGTGATAAGTGAAGTACTTGGGCACAGGAAATTACTTGTGGAGTTAAGAGTCATCAAATGAATTTAAGTCTGTGGTCTGCACAGCTATAGACGTGAGGGACCCTTTCGACAATCTGCAAACACCAGTTTAGCATATGCTTATGACAAAGAAGTATGGAAATAAAAATTATCACAAATATTACAAGGATAGAACAAAGGGGATAAAAATGGCATGGAAAATTCATGGTTGCATATTTCAACTTAATACAGAAGATAACTATCTCATAAATAGAGCTTTGCAAAAATGAAGAGAGTTTCATAAGATAATGAGCTCCTTGACACCAGTAGTGTTCAACTACAGGCTAGAAATCCATCTGTCATATCTGATGAACTAGAGGATTTCCGTGGGCTCTCTAAACTGTGTAAGATTCTTTGATTCTATTAAAAAAATGTGATTTCTTCCTCTTTCCCCAAAGCAGAGCACATGCTAAGACAAACGATCCACCTCCAGAAGTTAGAATTAACATTACAGTATTTAGCACAGAGACAACAAGACTTTAAGCCTGTTCTACTGTCTGGAGCAGAATTTATAAAAATAGTGCTTGAAATGGGAGTGACAAAAAAAAATATATCAGAAGTGAATGACACTTGTCTGAATCAGGTAAGTTCAATTTACGTTGCTAGGAGAAAAGGAAATAGTGCCTCTAGCAACTGACAATGGCTAAGACAGAAAATCAGAGCTCCTATGTTACATGTGAAGTCAATGGTAATGTTTCAAATCTACAACAAAGAAGATAATGGCCACGGCAGCATACTGCTGCATTAAACAGATTTGATTCCTTTTTGCGCCTTTTTAACCTCACTTTCTCTCCTTTGAACTCTCATTTTAGGGAGGTTACAAGACAAACACAACAGCTGAAAAGAGATTTATATTCTTTTGATAGAGGCGGAGCAAACCCATCTCATCTCTAGGCCCTTTGATTAACATTTTGAGTGGTCTAGCAACCTTGATTTTATCATTTATCATTTATAAATTTTTGGTTATGCTATGAGATCCTTAAGGAGATAAGTGCTATTTCTGAGAATCTTAGACATGAATCTCTTTAAAATGAATCTCTTTAAAAATGTGGGGTTTTGATGTTCCATTCTATCTACAAATCTTCCTTCACGCAGATCTCAAATATTTTTTAAAGATTTTATTTATTTAAATATTTATTTCTTTATAAATAAAATATAGATAGAGATCACAAGTAGGCAGAGAGGCAGGCAGAGAGAGAGGAGGAAGCAGGTTCCCTGCTGAGCAGAGACCCTGATGTGGGGCTCGATCCCAGGACCCTGGGATCATGACCTGAGCCAATGGCAGAGGCTTTAACCCACTGAGCCACACAGGTGCCCCAGATCTTAAATATTATTTGAACGAACAGTGCACAAAGGTTCCCTTTTCTCCACATCTTCACCAACACTTATGTCTTTTCTTTTTGTTTCTAGCCATTGTGACAAGTATAAGGTGACATCCCATTGTGGTTGTGATTTGCATTTCCCTGATAATTAATGATGGTGAGCATCTTCTCACATATCTTTTAGCCACCTGTATGTGTTTTATGGAAAAATGTTTATTCGGATCCTCCGCCCATTTTTTAAATTTGATTATTTGTTCTTCCTGATGCTGAGTTATGTAAGTTCTTCATATATTTTGGATATTAACTCCTTATCAGGTTTATTATTTGCAAGTATTTTCTCCCATTCAGTCGGTTGCATTCTTGTTTTGTTAATGGTTCCCTTTGCTGCGCAAAAACTTTTTGTTTGGGATGCAAAAACAAAAACAAAAAAGAGAGAGAGAAAAAACACTAAACTACCCTTCAGAGCTCTCCAACAGTAGTTTCATAATATTCCTTTTTAACCATTTTTAATTATGCATACAGAAAAGTGAACAGCAAAAATAAAATATGGAATTGACAAATTGTCATAGTGTGAATACCTTCGTATCCTTCACACAGGTCAGGAAATAGAATATTATCAGCATTCTTGAAACTCGTCTTATGCCTCCTTTAAATCACTAGCTTAAAGGTAATTAGCATCCAGACTTCTATGTTAATCACTTTCTTTTCTTTTTAGTTTTACTACAAGAGCTGTTAATCCTAAATCCTGTAATTTAGACTATTTTTGAACTCCTATAAATGAGATCAAACAGTTATGTATTCTTTTGAGATTGGGATTTTTTTCCTCTCAAAACCATGTTTATGAACTTCATCCTAGTTTGTATATTTGTTTTTCATTCATTTTTATTACTATTGAGCAAGATTTCTTAACCTTGGCATGACTGACATCTTGGGCCAGAGATTTCATTTTATGAGGGACTATTCTGTATATTGTGGGATAATTAGCAGCAACCCTGGCCTCTATTAACTGAGTACCAATGGCATTCCCCCCATACTTGGTTGTGACAACGAAAAACATCTCTGGACATTGCTAAATATCCTCTGGGAGTCCAAACTACACCCTGTTGAGAACCACTGCTGTACAATGTTTCACTGTAGGCTGTACCATAATTTATCCATTCTACTGTTGGTGAGCATTGGGTTGTTTCCAGTTTGAAGCTACAAATAATATTGTTCTGAATATTCTTATGCATGTCTATGCCTTTAAATGTACTTAGGCATATCTAACAGCAGAATGATGAGGTCACAGGGTATAAGTATTTTAACTTTGATAGATTAAGCCTAATTTCATCAATTTTATTTCATATATTATATATTATATAATAATTTCATATATTATATTTTTTTAATTCTAGATTTTCCATTTGGTCCCTTTTCTAATATTATTTGTTACTTTTTATAGTCTCCAGTTCTCAATCTTGCCTTTTATTTTCTTGAACATAAAAACATATCTAAATCTATTCTAATCTATTCTAATAACTCCAACATCTAAAATTACAATGAGTATGTTTTATTTTGCTGATTTTTCTAAAAATTTTTTTTTTGGTTCTTATTGTCTTGTTTCCTCATGTGCCTGGTTATTTTTTATTGTGTGCTAAAAATTGCATTTTTAAAAAAATGTAAAAATAATTTGAGGTCAGGGTGCCTGGGTGGCTCGGATGATTAAGTACCTGTCTTCATCTCAGATCATGATCTCAGGGTTCTGGAATTGAGCCCCACATCAGGGTCTCTACTCGGCAGGGAGCTTGCTTCCCCACCCCCTACCCCCGCCTGCCTCTCTGCCTACTTGTGATCTCTGTCAAATAAATAAATAAAATCTTTAAAAAAAAAAAGTATTTGAGGCCAAGGATGGCGTATCTTCTTTTAGAGAATATTTTTGTTTTTGCTAGGCATCTGGACACTGGCAATCCAGAATCTTCTTAATCCAAATTCAGTGACTGAGGTGATTGAAAGCATAGATATAGTCCCTTAGAAGTCTGTCCTGAGCCAAATTCTGAGGGATCCCAACCTAGAAGTCTGAGGACCTACATGGGTGTTGCTCCTTATAAAACATTAAACTCCAATTTGTGTATCCCTAGCTTTGGAAGCCTGGCAAAATTGCAGTTAAACTTTACCTTGGGCTGATTCTTCTGAAATAAGCAAATGCACCATGAGAAAATGGCTCCAAATTTTGGGCAAATTTCTGTGGATTTTTGTCTCCTTTGGGATCTCAGCCCTGTAAATCTCCACTACCTGCTTAGTTCTCTAATGTCTTTAAACAATTTTTCCCAGATTTTCTATTTGTGCTCAGAGGGAGAAGTAATCCAAATTACTAACCTACCAATAAGAGTAGCAGAAATCTCCATAACTGACACCCAAATGTCTACTTGTAATAATAATTTAGGCAAACTGAATTGTTTAGCTTCATAAGAAATAAATCAATTTTTAATAAATTTATCTATAAAAGGAATATGCCTTCACATATCAAAATTACCCCTAAATAATAATGTCCCGCTGTTATTAAAAAAAATACCACTATTTTTAGATATAAAATAAAGCATCATCTTTTCTTAATTCCTGAAAATATGATATTGAAACCCAAAGACCTGATGTCTCATGTTTATAAGGGGAGAGGATTTCTTCCAAAAGAGAAGATAATGGATTCCTTAGTATATGACCTGAATATGCTACATATTGTTATGAGTACTATCTTATTAAATATACATTATATATATTGAAGTAGATGTTTTCAAAGATTATTTATTTTAGAGAGAGGGCATGTGAGTGGGGGGAAAGAGGGAGAAGAAAAGGGAAAGGGAGAAGGAGAGAAGCAGACTCCCCACTGAGCAGTAAGCCAGAGGCAGGGCTCTGTCTCATGACCCTGATATAATGACCTAAGCTGGATGCTCAACTGACGGAGCCATCTAGGTACCCTGAAGTAGGCAAATAGTACAACTCTTTTACTAGTGAGAAAACTAAAGTTCAGAGAAGTCAAATAACCCACCCAAGGTCACATGCCTAAAAGATGACAATGGCAGTAGAGAGGACAGATTCAGACCCAGGACCCCTGAAGGTAAAGAATTAGGTGGAAAACAATCTAGACATGAGACCAGGAATCTATAAAGCCAGAAATCAAGAGTTAAAATGAAATATTTAATTTAAGAAAAAAAAGGAAAATGGGTGTGCCTCTATCCACATTCATCACTTCTGAGTTAGAAGGACGATCCATGAACCCATAAAATGTGATGGCAAAAGGGATCTTTGAGAGATGGAAAGCCCAATCATTCTGCTACATATGAGGAACTCAGATCCATCTGACTAAATGGAATAGAATAATGGAATACACAGAGTATATAAACAAAGAAAAGTGATGAGGGAAAAAATTACAAGGCTAATTTAGGTAATGATTTCTTATTTGGTAAGTTGACTTGTAATTATTGCTATTAAATTTAATAAGATACTCCAGAACCAATAAAGCAGTAACAGTTGTGCTAATTACTAAACTGGGTGGTTTAAGATTAAGTCTTACTGAAGAAATATATTTTCCAAGTAAGAATATACATTAAAAACACACCATAAGAAAGAAAACGTTTAATAATGTATCTTAAGAATGCATATTTCACATCTCCTAAGCAAGATATTCAGTAAGAAATAGCCTCTGCATGCTGGGCAATCTCTCCTCTTCTTTCTTTCCCTTTATCACCAAGGTTAAGATGCGTGAATATAGGAAGAAAAAGACTCGTGGTCTTTGCAGAATGACCCTGGACTTATGGGCTAAAGACAAAAATCTGAGACCAAGTTTCACCTCAACTAGGCACGTGACCTTGAAAAATCATCTCTCGGATGTTGTTTTATGCATACATATATGGATAAAATGTCCATTCTACACATTAGAAACATGTATTAAAATAATTTGTAAAGATCACAATGCAAAGTAAGTTTGTATAATCACCCACCTAAATCACTCCAATCATAAGTTCAATGTTCATAGAAAGCAAGTAGAAACATTTGTTCGGCAGCAGCCATCTTTTTCCCCTCCATTCCTACTTCACAGCAAAAAAATATCCTCACACAGATTGGACCTAAAACAGAACACGGTAGTGAAGTTACAGTTATGTAGGCATTTGTGTGTGTGTTCGAGTGGGAGGTAATGACAATTTCAATTCCTAGTTTCCTAATATTGAAGCAAACTCATTATGAATTAAAAAGAGACTTTCCCTTCACTGCTGGTAGCCTCCTGGGCACCTGGTAGAAAACTGAACTACTTCTATTTCTATGACTCAGTAAATGTGGTATTTTCCAGGGAAGTGTAAACATTGAAAAAAATAATTCATCTAAATATTTTCTACATTCATAAATGAAATAAGAGGAAGCATTTAAAAGGAAATGAAATTAAATGCAAGAATCTGAGTGAGAAAGTGGAAAAAGGTGCCTTAGAACTTGAAAAGACCGTACTCTCAACCAGGCTCTGCCATGAACTAGCCATGTGACTTTGAGAAAATTACTGAGCATCCTTATCTATAATATGCAGACTTAACTAGATGATTTCTAAGTGCCTCTTCAGTTGTTTTTTTTTTTTTTTAAGATTTCATTTATTTATTTGACAGAGAGAGAGATCACAAGTAGGCAGAGAGGCAGGCAGAGAGACAGGGGGAAGCAGGCTCCCTGCTGAGCAGAGAGCCCAAGGCAGGGCTTGATCCCAGGACCCTGAGATCATGACCGGAGCCAAAGGAAGAGGTTTACCCCACTGAGCCACCTAGGCGCCCTGCCTCTTCAGTTTTTAGATTAAAAGTAATTATGATTTTCATGTTCTTGTATCTAATATTTGGAAATTTTTTGACAATATTATATCTGGAGACAGCAGTTATACAGAGAATGGTTTTAGATATGGCCATACATGAAACCATGAATGAAATATACAGTGATGCTTCTTTTAAATGATTACATTATGCATGAGTTATTTGAAATAATAAATTATGGTACAGTCGGCCAAGTCTGGATGTTCAATACTCCTAAATAGTATTATCCTCATTTATGGAAAGCTGACTAAATCTGAGATGCATACCCACAATCCTTTCATTATTCTGTGAGTGGCCTTAAGACACTGGTCAGGTCAGGCTCCCGGTTTCCACTCCTAGAACAGGGAAAGCAGGGGAGTATACAGTCCATGATAGAAGTGATAATGGAAGAAAGGTGAGGGTCAAATTCTGCAAAAGGGAAGAAAGGTATGCCAAATCTTAATATAAGCAAGACCCCGGTCATCTTATGTAAGCAGGTACAAGGAAATAAGTTTGCTTGGCAAGGCAAGATGTGGGAGGAGAAGGGCAACTGAGTCAGGAGCCAGAGAAACTACAAGCAGCAGAGAATGTGTGACCAGAAATAGGTCAGAGCAAAGGTTGGTAAACTTTTTCTGTAATCTGTAATATTATAAATATTTTAGGCTTTGCAGGACATATGGTCTCTGATGCAACTACTCAACTCTGCCATTAAAACAGCTATTAAAAAAACATGAAAATAAATTGAGTTTGGCTGTGTTTCTATTAAATTTTATTCATGTACACTGAAATTTGAGTTTTATATAATTTTCACATGTTATAAAATATTGCTCCTCTCTCGATTTTTGTTTTTATCCATTTTATTTTTTTAAGATTTTATTTATTTATTTGACAGTGAGAGAGAAAGCAAGAGAGGGAACACAAGCAGGGGAAGTGGAAGAGGGAGAAGCAGGCTTCCTGCTGAGCAGAAAGCCTGGTGCGGGTTTCGATCCCAGGACCCTGAGATCATGAATTGAGCTGAAGACAGATGCTTAACCAACTGAACCACCCAGGTGCCCCTTATTTTAATTTTTTAATATTTATTTATTTATTTTAGAGAGAGATCATACAAGTAGGGGGAGAGGGAGAGAGAGAATCTCAAGCCGATTCTGCGCTGAGTGTCGAGCCTGATGCAGGGCTGCATCTCCTGACTCTGAGATCATGACCTGAGCTGAAACCAAGAGTTAGACACTTAACTGACTGAGCCATCCAGGAGCCCCTGTTTTTAACTTTTTTTAAAAATATTTATTCATTTTAGAAAGAGAGAGTACATGCAGTGGGGAGAGGCAACGGGAGAGGAAGAGAGAAACACAAGCAGACTCCATGCTCAGCATGGAGCCCAACGTGTAGTTCCATCCCATGACCTTGAGATCAGACCTGAGTCCAAACCAAGAGCCGGATGCTCAACCAACTGAGCCACCCAGGTGCCCCTCTTTTCATCCATTTTAAAACGTAAAAAAACATTTTTTGGTCATGGGCCCTACAAAGAGGCAACAGGCCACATCTGGCCCATGGGTCACTGCTTCTTATTCAGGGTAAACCATTCAGAATTGACAGCACAGAGTGCTTTGGTATGCTTAAAAGTGCACAGTTACCAGGTGGTTGTAGAAAAACAAATCAAGAGTCTGATTTATGAAAAAAAAATTTTTTAACAAAAACACTGATAAAAAAAATAGTAGTAATAACCATTACTTATATATATATCTTACTATATTCCAGGCACTGCTCCTTACATACGTTAAGTCCGTCATAAAGCTGGAATTATTATTATCCCCATTTTATCAATAGGAAAAGTGATACTGTAAACACAAGAGTATTAAGAAAACTACAGCCATCCATAGGCCTTTTTCTGTAATTCTAAAACCCTAAGTGTTTAGAAATAGACAACACTAAAAAAACATATTGTAAGACATGACCTGAACTGACACATAGTTCTGCAAAGTCATTATTCCTCCCACTGGAGGTTAGCATTTACACATTTCACAGCAGAAATACTACTTTAATTTAGGCTGTGGCCTCAGACCCAGCTGAAGTTGTTCCTGGAGGTTCAAACAATTCTGATTTTCCAAATATATGTGGCCCACGGATGTCCGATGCTGAATGGTACTCCTGTTCTAAGCCCATATTCTCCATGAAAGTACGAATGGATTCTCTTCAAGGGTAGTGCGGTCTAGAAAACAGAAAGCTAAATTCATAGTTCGGAGTCTCTGAGACTCATCAGTCCTGTTATTACTACACACTTGGGAGCTTAGGAAGTTTACATCACCCTTCCTCATCCTGACCAGCAGTTACCAACTCAGGTGCTCATCGGGCCAGGCAAGACAAGCTGCAAGCAAAGCAGGGTGGCAGTTTTTCCTGGGAGGGCAAAGCTCCAGAAAACTGGGAAATACAGACTCTGACCTTTGCTATGAGAATATGTATGACTCGGGTCTTCTTAACATTCCTTTCGAGAAGACACCCAAACCAGATTTCTAAGTGAACTGACTTCAAATGAGAAAAATATATGCAGGCCAACAAAACAGATCTGTCGGTTAAATGTGATGTCCATGCTGCAAGCCTCAAGGGACTGAGGAGCTGTAATAATGCCTTTTCCTCCACTGATGCTCCTAGTCCTTTCCCTTGTGCTTTCATGTGCAGCTGGAAGGGACCGCCCGTCTCAAACCCTGCAGCAACTTACACGTTCCACTCAGTCAGCTGTTGGCATGGGTTGCCTTCCATTTTCAGTCATAGCTTCCTATTGTCATGTCTTTTATCCTTAACTAGATCATAAGATCCTTGAGGGTCCTTGAGGGGGGAAATGTATCTTGAATTTCTGTAACAACTGGCATGGTGCCTTGAACACAGCAAGGGCTTAATGAAAACATTTGAACTGATGTTAGAACAGGCTATAAATAGCTAAGGCTAAATCAGAACAGTCCCAAGTCTGAGTTACTTGGATTCCCCACTGCTGGTGAGAGACACTGGTAAAATCACCTAATAGGGGCTTTGGAACCGAGCTACCCTAAGCCAGAATGCAAGCATCTTTGCTTCAAGCTATCTGACCTTGAGCTTATCACACCATTTCTCTGAGAATCAATTTCCTCATTTGTAAGTTGGAAGGTTAATGACACTTCTGTGGGTTCAATGAAATAATGTATAAAGTACGCAGCATGGAACAGATGTCTGTAACTATTAATTCTCATACTTGCTTATGTGGCCAAGGAAAGAAAAGATTCTTTTTTTTTTTTTAAAGATTCTTATAGAAGATTGAAGACTACTCCTCATAGGGCTCTTCATCATCTATAGAGAATCAAGTCCAACAATTGCCGTGGAATCCCCAAGAGTTAGGTACACCTCATGGTAGCTCAAGGTGTGATCTGACTTCGCAGTGTTATCTGTGATTTCAAATCAGCAATGTTTCCTACGTTGCCTTGAAAAATCATTATTTTCTATCAAAACAATAAAAATACCTCTGCAAGTGCAAGGCCTGTGACAAGAAGATACTCACATTTTCTTTTTAAAGATTTTTTATTTTATTTATTTAACAGAGAGAGACAGTGAGAGAGGGAGCACAAGCAGCAGGAGTGGGAAAGGGAGAAGCAGGCTTCTGGCTGAGCAGGGAACCCGAGACAGGGCTTGATCCCAGGACCCCGGGATCAAAACCTGAGCCAAAGGCAGCCACTTAATGACTGAGCCACCCAGGAACCCCAATATTCACAGTTTCAAAAAAAAAAGTTTTGAGGCAAAATTGGCAAAGCACAAAGCTGCATGTGATTTTCAATAAATGCATCAGATACTTTAATCAAGGATGTGGTCCCCAGCATTATTTTTGCAGTAAGCAATAAATCTGTAAATATGTCCATTAGGAAAATATGTGCTGTGGGTCAGTATTCATAGACGCACTTGTGATGTTATTAATGTCTACCCACGTGGGCTGCATGAACAGAAGATTACCAGTAACTGATAAAAAGGAGACTGTAAACAGGACTTCTAAAATGTCGTAGGCTGTTAACGACCAAGTCTCAACATAGAAAAGGACTTTACTAGCCACCTGTCCCAGCTCTTATATCTACAACTTCTTGAGGGTCATCCCGGAGTTGCTTACATGCAACCTGACAGGGAACTTGCTCTTCCCATGATAACCCTTGTCATATTGAGTGGAATACAGCTGAGACGAGGGCAGCTTCATTAGAGCTTCTTCTTCTTGTCCCCTCATCTGGTCTTACAGATATACAGGATAATTTAATGTGTAAGCACCCACCTTTGCTTGCATATACACTGTATCTCTCAGTGTGTTCCAGGAATTATTTACGATGTGACATAGTATGGAGTAAGTCTAGTGCCTTTTTTTACATGCTGCCATCTTCATGGAAAAACTCATTTGGTATGCCTTACTTTAGAAGGCCTAAAACAGACCTTATGCCTTGTGCACAATGACCTCTCCATGTTATCATTCACTAACATTTGTCCATGAATTATGGGATCAAAACTGTAGGGGGAAAAAAATTCAGTTCTGATAATTCTAGAGCACCTTACTGAAATTCAGTGACTATTCTGGAATATAGGAATTCATGTATTCATTCATGGATATGTGCAGCTTATGCTTTATCATTTCTGAAAAGAAAATTATACATTGGGTATGGTCAGCCTGCGATAATTAGAAGAGCAAACCCAGTTATATCCTTACAACCACGAGATGAAGACAACACTTTCTCCAGTGGTTTTCAACAGACTTCTTGTCAAAAGCCAGATAATAAATATTACAGGCTTTGTGGGCCATACGGTCTCTGTCACAACGACTCAATTCTGCCATCATAGAGCCACAAACAATATGGAAACACCTGGTTGTGTCCGTGTTCCAAATAAAGCTTTATTCACAAAAACAGATAGGTGCCTGCATTTAGCCCCTAGCTACAACATGTTGGAGTGGGAAGAACACTGGCCCAGGAATCAGAAGAGAATTTTAGCTGTGGGCCTTCCTCTGGCTACCAGACGAAGGTGAGCAATCACTTCACCACTCTGGGCTTGAGACTTTATCCCTAAATGGAGCACATTAGATGATTTTTAGTTGAGCTTCAATTTCAAAATATCTACGAGCCATTTATCAAAATCTCTCAAATAGTCGTGGCTATTGAATTATTCAGGTTGCACAGCAACTGTATTCAGAATGGTTTATTAAGGTGTCCTTAAGATTGCCTAAATGAGGGGCACCTGGATGGCTCAGTTGGTTAACTGTCTGCCATCAGCTCAGGTCATGATTCCAGGGTCCTGGGATTGAGTCCCGTGTCGGGCTCCTTGCTCAGCAGGGAGCCTGCTTCTTCCTCTGTTTGCTGGTCCCCCTACTTGTGCTCTCTCTCTCTCTGACAAATAAGAAAAAAAAAAAAAAAAAAAAGACTGCCTAAATGAGCTCCTGAAGGCCTTCTCCCAGAATATCAGTCCCCAATGTAGGTAACAGGATGTGATAGGAAATTTCTCTTCCCCTTGGAAAGTATCAGACACTGCCTCTTGCAGCTTCACAAGAATATCAATCTAGGGAGAGCAGATTTAGCAAGCCTTGATTATGTGTTCTTTACGTACAATTTAACTGAACATCCTGCATTTCACATGGCAACCTTACTCCAATTCCTTCATTTGAGAAAGGAGTCAGACTATAGTAGTTGGAAGGATGTATTTTTACATATATTGATTTTATTATGTCTCACAGCACTCCACCTGTTGAGCTAAGGGAGCATTGTTGTCATTCTTAACAAGAAAAAGCAGGGGTAAAAGGACTTGTGAATTATCCAAGCTCAGAGGGTTAGCAACAGATCAGTCTGACTACCCCCTAGTAACTTCAGACACACAAAAACGTTGAATTCATTGTGAAATTACTATCCACTTTCATAAAGACATCCCTGTCAAAAGTAAAAAAACTTCAGTTTCTCCTTTGTCTCATTTTGTGTACATGGTTTATGGGTATTTCCTAATACAATATTCAAATGAGTCCTTATTGGGCCAAACGTCATTTGCCACAGCATGACTTATTGACTGAAATAATGAATTCTCCTTCTCTGGGAGAAAGGACAATTTTTTAATCAATTGAGAAAGTCAAATATTTAACAATTTTTATAACACACTAATTAAATCTGAGAATAGAAAATCCAAAATTAGGTGTAGAGTGTGTTGCCCTAAAAGACAACTTAACATACATTTGTTCTCTCAGAAGATAAAGTAAGTGATGGAAAGGCATTTTAAATATGGCATTGATATAAATATTCAATAATGTTTATATGAAGACAATCCAATATTCCTTGACGTAAAAGTAATTACTTGAGTCAATATCACTTTTAGGAATACTAAGCCACGATTAAGAGAATAGTCATCAAATTGAATTAAATAGGGATATGGGGAAGAATTACTGTCTTAATAATCTTAGAAACTCATTTACCTTGAGAAATATCAGCATCAGCCTGGGTTAGAAACTTAAAAAGACTGTCAACTCGGCATCAGGGAAATACAAATTAAAACCACAATGAGATATCACCTCACACC
>PISX010028314.1:0-21736 GCA_004024625.1 Mellivora capensis | reverse complement strand
TTGAGGGAAATTGGGGGGGAGATGAACCATGAGAGACTATGGACTCTGAAAAACAACCTGAGGGTTTTGAAGGGGCGGGGGGTGGGAGGTTGGGGGAGCCAGGTGGTGGGTATTGTGGAGGGCACGCATTGCATGGAGCACTGGGTGTGGTGTAAAACTATGAACTCTGTTACGCTGAAAAGAAATAAAAAAAAAAAAGGAGATATGGAGGGGAAAGAAAAAGAATTATGGTCTTCTTGGGGCTTACGTTCTGGGGTGTGTGCTGTGTCTAGGCGGAGATGGGCAATAAATACAGAGGAAAACAAGACGTTAGATGGTATTAAGTGCTATGCTCGAAAACAAGGCAATGTGATGACATGACTGCAGAGGGGACCTACTTCCGCGGGGTGGGGGTCAGGGAAGGCCCCTGGGAAGAAGAAATGTTTATTCCCAGAGCTGAAGGATGAGCAGGAGTCAGGCACGAGAAGGGACATTCCCAGACAGAGAGAGCAGGATGAGTCAGTGGGCCGGCTGGCAAGTGTGTGAGAGAAGTCCTCCCCGATGAGGTCAAGAGGCAAGCAGGGGTCAAATCTCACAGAGCCTTCTAGACCATTCCATGTGCAATGGGAACCACCAAAGGCTTCTAGAAAAGCGGTGATGCGGTCTGTGATGCCATGTGAGTCTCTTTGTGTTTGTGTCTGAACCAGGCATTAAACGGAAGAAGCCGGTAAAAAGAGCCACGCTGGGAGTTTTGCCAGAAACTGTGAGCAGACCCATATTATAGGGCTGCACTTTTAAGCTATCTGCAGAATTTTATGAATTCCTGATGCCTGGGTACACCCCAGGGACAACCCAACCGGAGGAGCTGAGGATGGGCCCAGGCTGGGTTCTCATGCAGCCCTTCCCAGGGCTCCTGTGCATCACTGGAGTTAACAACTGTCATTTCTTGGGGAACCTTGGTGAAGGAGGAGCCCTTAAAGTGAGGGCTCGGGAGGGTCTGTGGGAGTCCAGGGACCCAGCACTTGGCTGTGGGCTGACTATCACTCTCATGGGCTGTGAAAAGAGAAGGAAGAGCCTTGGGTATTGATGAGAATGAGCTGGGGTGAGTCATGGCTGTGGGACTGAATTTATTACAGTGGGAGAAGAAGAAGAAGCACAAAACAAAGCACGGATTGGAGGGCGGTCAGAGCCGAGGCCTGGGCATGGGGGCCCTTGACATGTTTGGAGGCACACTCTGGCTGCCACTTGTAGACCCCCTCCTGTCCTCAGGCGTCCCACCCTGCCCTGTCTCCCAGATGCCCCCCTTCTCCCTGGAGACTTCCAGGCAGAGCAGCTGCTCCCAGAGCTGAGGCTGGGGACCAGACTCCCACATTCTTGGCAGCTGGCCTCACCCGGGCGTACTCTCTCGGGCACCAGGCTCTGATGGATGAATCGTCAGTGCTCTTTTGGTGGTAAGTGACAGCAAACCCAAACCAGAGCCACTAAAGCAAAGTGGGAATTTATAGGTTCATGTGGCAGAGAGTTTAAGGATAGAACTTCAAATGTAGCTTCACCAATCCATGGCCAGGGAAGTGAAAGGCTCTGATTGATCTGGTGTGGGTCATGGTCCCATCCTGGGAGTAGGGGTGGACTCACTACCATCATCTGAAGAAAAGGGCTGGGAGTCAGGAGAGAACCATCCACTAGCAGAAAACCACCAGCGGCTGTCACACCAGGCAACAGATGCTTGCATGCACCAAACCAGCCCATGTTCCCTACAGAGGTCCACATGATGGGGGAAGAACGTGGAGTTTATAATCTGCCTTATCCCGTTGATCAGTTTGGGTAACTGTGGGCTGAGGTTGAAGATTTTGAGAAGTCCTGAGGATGTAACCTCATATGGTTGAAGGATGGTAAAGGGTACTTGTCATTGAATGTAGCAGATGATTTCATTATTCTCCAGTAACAGACCCAATGAATACTGGAGAATGACTGGCTGTCTTGCTTGCTTTTCCCCATCCAAGCTCCAGGTAGAGTAACTCCTTGGGGGGAAAGATATGCCCATCCACGGTGACAAGGAGGAGAAAAAGGACTCCCCTCCCCCAGAGTGGCCAGGTCATTTACTGGCACTTGTTACATCATCCAACTAACACCTGGTTGTAAACAGTAGTGGGTAGATGCTGCAGACACGGGGGCTCAACCCAGCCTGAGATCTCAGAGGCAGGACTGGGTGGTGGTGGTGATAATCAGATAATCAGAGGAAGCAAGGCTCAGTTCAATACCAGCAACTGGACTCATTAGACGGAAAGAGCTAGCACAGGGCTATGTGCAAGGTGGCAGCAGTGGGGCCCCTGCTGGGCGGGGTCTGAGTTAAGAAGGCAAGAACATGGACACAGAGGTTAACACGCAGTCTCTGCTCAAGCCTTCAGTACTGACACATTTCTTATTCCTGGGATCCCTCTGAAATCTCTTGGTCCTGACCAGATTGGGAAGGAAGTGCCTAAATTTCTCCTGCTGCTATCTATGCATCCAGATCTGTGATTAGAGATCAAGAAAGAAATTAACACTGAGAGATTTCCACTTGGACCTTGCGATGGCCCAAAGGAGCAGCCGAATTGCACAGCTTGGAAAACTCAGTTTTCCAGCTGAGTGTAATAGAGTTAAAAAAAAAAAAAAAAGCAGAGAGGGAGGGAGGAAGAGAAAGAATGAAAGGAGGGTGGGGGAAATCAAGCAAACGAGAAAGAAAGAGAAGTGTCATGGCACGATTCACAGTAGAAGAAGGTAGGAGGGCTCAGCAGGAAGCTTAGAGGACCCACATCCTCACTGTCCCATGCCCACTTAGGGTCAAGCCTCCTACCCACCCGCTTGTCTGGGGAAGGACGAGATGCACAGGGAGAGGGGCATCTCATCCCTAGCTAGCTCAGGGCGTTTGCTCTCTCACCTCTTCTGCCTAGAAGCTCTAAAGAATTACTTTCTTGGTCACAAAGGACGTGATCCAATTAGAACCTCAGACACAAACTGAAAGTCATTAACAGCTGAATAAAGGTAACAGGGAACAGACTTACAGAATTAGGGAAAGAGACCAAGCAGAAAGCAGATAACTTAATTTCCATAATTCAGACAGCAGCGCAATTTAACAACCCTATTGACAAGGAGAAATAACCCTCACGTTGCAAGAACTCCTAAAGAAAAGGAAAAGGAAAAGGACAACAAAATTATTTTGTTCTTGATACAAAAGCCAATACGTTTTTTGAGATAATCAGATTTGGAAAGCCATTTGTCCTAGCCAGTTTGTCCCATGAGTCTGATCTCGCAGAGCCCCAGCAGCTGGACAGACCGAAGCCAGTGCTTGGTTGGGAGCCTCCCCACACCACTCTTCCTGGTTATTCAGTGGGTCCTCTGGGGCTGCGTTTTCCCGCTCCCCTGCCACTGGCACCAACTGTGCCTGCCCCTCAGTCCCAGGTGTCAGGAAAGATCCCTCCTGCAGTTTTAACTCCTGAGCCAACTTTGGATAGCCTGGCCAGGTGGCTCCCAGGCCTCCTGGGTTGCCAGGGACAGCAAGATGGGAGCTGGCCCCACCTCCAGAGATGGGACAAAGAATAGCCCCCCCCCCACTTCTTGAGAGTCCCCGCTCAGAATTCCTGCCAGCAGCAGCCTGGGGCAGTGTTTTTGCTGGTCTGCTTGTAGGTCTCAGATGTGGGCAGAGTGAAGTCTCAGTTTTCAGGACAAAAAATAGGCAGACAAACAAGGAAAATGCACACTCCATAACTCCATAGTCACAAACAAAAAAGAATGAGACACTAAACAACCATCTGGAGATGATGAATGTAGCAGAGATAAAACCAGTGACCATACAGCACACAGGGAAAACAGTAGCGAGTGTAAAATATGTAGCAATAATCCAGACCTTAAAAAAAAAATCCCCCTTAGAACACCTCAGCAAGTAATTAAAATAGTTAGAAATCAACAAATCAGTCAGCCCTTACAAAAAACTAATTGTAACAGTGAAAAAAAAATCAGAAAAAAAAAAAAAAAAAGAAACTGAAAGTACTATTAACCCAAGGATGGAAACCAAGGTTTGATTCTTTATTTAAGAGTACGACTAGAATAGTCTGGCTTGACCAACCAACAAAGAAGAGAAGGAATATTATGAGAATATTAACTTGTTTTAAAAAGGCAATTATCATCATTTAAAAAGGAAATTATCGTCCTAGAAAAATCGTCTTTTTCCCTAAAGTGATATATCAGTTCATGTAACTGTAACTGCTGTGAACTACTATGCAAATAGAATTACACTGCCTGAGAATATGAACTGTCGGAAAGTCTAGAGCTCAGGTCCTAAGGGTCCTTTGAGGTCCCAACTCAGATCCCAGGAGGAGCAAGGGACACCAGCGCCTGGTGGGGCGGGGCCAGCTACCCCCATCGCTGCCATGCCCTCCCCTGCCACAGAGGGCGCTGTAGATCCCTGGCTGTCCTGTCTGCCCACTGCGGCGCTAAGACCCAGGACTGGCCAGGGGACATCTCTGGAGGGTAGGGCAGTGGTGACACCATTCCCACAGCATTACTTTCCATCTGTGCTCTTCTCTGGGCTTCTGAGGGCTGGACTCCTCACACACAGTCCTCCCTGACGTTCACCCACACTCCCTCCCACCTACCCAAATGCTGTGCCAACACTGTCCTCTTATTCTAACCACCCGGGACCCCCCAGTCATTGTCCTTGTTATTATTCTCCTCGTGTTCTCCACTCCCGAGCACCATGCTGAAGTTTTCCAAGCCTTCCCTGAAGGGTGGCTACTTAGTCACCATTTGTCCTAGCCAGTTTGTGTTCAAGGGGTGAACACCCACCGGTTTTTCATCCCCCTGACCCTTCCACACAAAGTTCCACTAGTGAACTTAAAACGGAGTTTAAAAACACAAGTGACTTGTTCACTGACCCTTTGTTTATTGATCCTTTCACGGATATGGATTCCTTTGCCCAAGATTAGACAGGAGGACTCCATTTTCTTCTCCAATCGAATATAAGAACAGCAGGGAAACACATGAAGTCCACTATCCTTGGCTCGGGGAGGGGGGACTGTGGTTGTAGCATCTAGGGTCCCCGGTTTCTGGCAGTTCACAGTATTGAAGAGGGTGTAAAACGTGTATGCAAACAACGACCATGCAAATGTAAGTCAAGGTAGCAGTCAGAACACAAGTTCCTTGGGAGTTCTAGGAAGATACTGGCCAAAGAAATAAACGAAGGACTCGTGAAGGAGGGAACAGTTAGGCAGGGTCTTAGACCCAATTTTAGGATATGATGAAAATTTTGTAGAATCTATTTTTTTAAAGATTTTATTTTATTTACTTGGCAGAGAGAGATTACAAGTAGGCAGAGAGGCAGGCAGATAGAGAGAGAGAGAGGGAAGCAGGCTCCCTGCTGAGCAGAGAGCCTGAGGACCCTGGGATCACGACCTGAGCTGAAGGCAGAGGCTTAACCCACTGAGCCACCCAAGTGCCCCGAAAACTTTGTAGAATTTAAAGGAAAATGTAAACAGTTGGGGTTTCAGACAGATGCACAGGCAGGAGGCAGTTGTGCTAACAAGAGGGTACAGTAACTCTCCATATATATTTTCTAAAAGTGCCATTTTCCCCATTATCTTTAAAAAGTAACATGCTGGGGCAGCTGGGTGGCTTAGTCGGTTGAGCATCTGGCTTTGGCTCAGATCATGATCCCAGGGTCCCAGGATGGAGCCCCGTGTCGGGTTCCCTGCTCAGCGGGGAGTTTGCTTCTGCCTCTTCCTCTGCCTGCTGCTCCCTCTGCTCATTCTCTCTCTCTCGCAAATAAATAAGTAAAATCTTTGAAAAAAAAAGTAACATGCTGAGGAGAGGGTTTTTAATAATACAATAGGAGATGTTAGAGGAGACAGTATATATATGTATATATATATATTTTTTTTTAAATATTTATTTATTTATTTACAAGAGAGAGCACCTGTGAGCAGGGGGAGGGGCAGAGGGAGAGAATCTACAGCAGACTCCCTGCTGAGATGAGCTTGGAGCCCAACTTGGGGCTTGATCTCATGACCTGTGAGATCATGACCTGAGCCAAAACCAAGTCGGACGCTTAACCATCTGAGCCACCCAAGTGCCCCAGAAGGAGGCCGTATAAAACCAGTATTGTTTGAACTGTAGAGAATTCAGTCCAAGGGTAGCTAGCACATGTCTGGGCTCTTGTTCCATTACCGGTCAATGGTGCAGACTTGGCCTCCTGGCAGGGACCATCCAGGTAACTTTTCTGTTCTCAGATCCTGATGCAGATGAGAAGGTGTGTGAGCAAACAAGTGGAAACTGAAAACGCGTGGAGTGTTTCTGAGGAATAGGGAGAAAGTAGACCACTTTCTCTTTTTTAAAAATTGGCATACCCTGTTTTATTAGTTTCCAGCATACAACACTGCCGTCTCTACCACTTTTCCCCGTCCACGTGCCAGGGTCCCAGGTTTTCCCAACTGGCCTCTGACTATAGCATAGCAGCCTTGTCTCTGCTGAGCATTCAGTCTTTTTAGGATGTTAATTTCTGAGTTTGGTCTTCGGAGGCTTTTTCTGCTTTCCCACAAAGGGGAAAAGGCCTTTTTCTAAACTGCTAAGGATGTCCTTGGGCCTTCACACCTGCTTTTTTTTTTTTTTTCCTAATTAATTTATTTGAAAGAGAGTGAGTGAGAGAGAGAGCATAAGCTGGGGGAGGGGGACAAGCAGACCCCCCTGCTGAGCAAGGAGCCCAACTCGGGGGTTTGACTCCAGGACCCTGGGACCATGACCTGAGTCAAAGGCAGATGCTTAACTGATTGAGCCACCCAGGTGCCCCTTCACACCTGCTTTTCAACTGCTTAACTGTCCTCAGGCCCCTTTGGGGCCAATGCAGCCTGCCAGCCAGAGGCTGATGTCACTGCCCTGGAATGCCTTACCCTTCCTCCCCAGGTCCCTGAATCAGTGCACCCACCAGCGTCTCCCCTCCACTGGCGTCTTCCCCCAAGTAACCTTCAGCACACTTTTAGCAGCTGAGCCCACGGCCATGGATGGGGATCCTCATTACCTTCTGGGTACTGAGTGATCCTTTCCCCAAGCCCCATCTTTACTTCCTGCTTTCCCAGCTCCTCCATGGTATGAACTATATCCATTTGGATCCTTCAGGAAGCATGTGGTGAGATGCAGTTGAGAGGGTAAGAGGTCCATTAGAAGGGCATATGTGTGAAAGATACAGGAGGAGGAAGGAGAACTGGATAAGGAGAACCCCGGGCTGTGACAGAGGCTGGACAGTCTTAGTCAACCTCATGAGAACCGCCACCCCCCCCCCACCTGAGAGAAGGGCCCCTTCACCACCATTGCACAGAATTGGCCAGACCTTAGCCCCTCTGCCATGTTCAGTCACTGGCTGGGAGGAACGTGGGTTTGATTCCAATTCTGGGGCAGGTCCTGAGGGGCGACCCCTGGAGACTGTCAGCCTGAAGTATATCTCACAGCTGAACAGTTCTTTCGTACAGGGAGATTCACAAAATGCATCTCCATGACTGCCATGAAAACTTCTGGAAGCTGGGACAGAGAGAGAAACTGCCTCATTCCAGGGCTTGTAGTCTGCAGAGTTTAGGGAAGCTTAAGCTGGCTCTGTTCCCTGGACTGGGAGGCAGAAGAGGTTTTTGGGTCCAAGCTACCAGTTGTATTTTGAAAGTCTTCTTCTTGATAGAGGTCAATGAGCCTTGGTATTCAAAACCATTTGAATCTGATGTGAAGTTTAGACACGTGTAGGGGAAAGAAGATATCTGGGGAGTGGAAGCTAGAAGGAGGTCATGGAAAAGAGGGAGCATTTCAATAACTTTCTTTCATAAGTCCTATCTCTTAGTCCCAAGGGAACACAGGAACAGTATCTGTGGGTCAACAGGAACTTTCCCCTCCTCTCTGTCCAATACGCATCTCGAATCTATCAGAGGGGCTGATCGTGTTTAACATCATTATCTCTTCAGGAGATTCCCAACAAACCATTAAGTATTGATTTAAAAGGAACATTTTTTTCCCCTCTCCAGTATGAACCCAACCAGTCCCGTAAGAATCAGACTGCTCAGGGTTTTCTCACTGGAAAGGTAAAATTTATTACAACATTTTTCATCAAGCCCCTTGGCTTGGGTCACACCCATGAGACAGGATGCGTCCTCTGTTCAGAAGCTGGAAGCCCAGATCTGCACCCATCATTGCTTTGTGTGTTCCCCAAGCACCCCTTTCCCCCGCCCACACCACTCAAGCCCTTATCAGTGGTTGGTGAAGACAGGATCCATGTCAGGCAGGGGCAGCCCATGGACACAGGGCTCTAGCCTTCTGGGTCGTGTGTTCAGGCTCGAGCTGAGAAAGGGAACGAGGAGCCACAGTGTGAAGGGTGCACACATTCTGTGGGACTGGGATAGAGACCGCTGCTCAGTGGGCGAGGCCCTCCCAGCCCCCTTTGATCACTAGCGCCACTTTGCTGGCAAGACCATGGGGTGGGACATCGTCGATACTGGGACATGTTTGTGTTTTGTTTCCATCTCCTATTCTAGTGGTGACACCGTGGGCAACCTTCCTCTTTGTGTCTCCAGGAGAGATAGTTTCCACCGTCTGCCAGGAATCAGCAGAAACCAGGGAAGCTTCCAAAGATCCACCATGTGTTTCATCCATCTGGGTCCCAACTGCACCCCAACCCCTAGCTTGGCGCAGTGGCCGCGGGGGCAGGCTCTGTGCTCAACAGTGATCAGTTAGTTGTCCTGCTGATCGTGCTGGTTATTCCTGTCAAAAATGATACTGTTCCCATGGCAAATGTCAGCTACACACAGTTATACAAACTTAAATTAGAATTAATTCAAATGAAAACTTAGTTACTTACTGTACTAGTAGATTTCAAGGGCTCAGTAGCCACATGTGGCTGACGGCCACCCCGTTGGATGGCAGAGACACACACAATTTCAGCATCATCAGAAGTGCTGTTGGTCAGTCAAGGTCACTCATGGTGTCACAGCGTCCTTGCTGGTGCCCCTCTTGTGGTCCTTGGAGCTGCTCTGGTGGGGCATCTGGATGGGAGGAGCGAGGCTGGGGTGACCGAGCTAGACCAGAAACCCTCTGAGTTCCACCCCACCCCACCCCCTGCCATTCTTCCTGCAGGTTTCCTCCCTGCCCACCTGTCTTTTCCAAAACCCCATCTCTGGCATCTTGGATAACAGGACCTAGCCCTTAACTGTCTGGGGACCAATGTCTTCTCTAAATTCCTGGTTACCTGTTAGTCTTATGTTCCCAACTGGTTAGCTGGTTAATGCAGGAGAAGCATCATTTTGTGCTCCCTACTGAGTCTGGCCTAGGGATGGATGGAACAGTGTCAACTTCATGAGTGTGAGTGAAAAGTCTCACTGTCAAGTTTCGCTGGAATTGAACCTCTAAATTCCTGTAAGTTGTTATATCACAAAACAGCCACTAGATGGCAAACAAAGGCCATTAAGAGAGTGCCGGGAGCTTAAAAACACGGGACAGTCACTGAAGGACCCTGGCCCATTATCCACAGGGAAGCCCAGAAGGCTTGAATGAATTCTCTGGGTGTGAGTGGAAACACCTGGAAGGAGCTCCCTGTGTGCTGACTTGTTCTGCTCTGTGACTGGAAGCCTGGTCCTGCCCATTGGCTGCGGACCGAACTGTGTCCCCCTCAACTTTGTGTGTTGAAGTTGGCTAATTCCCAGTGCGGCTGTTCATGGAGATAGGGCCTAGAATGAAGGTTAAATTAGGTCACAGGGTGGGTCCCCCTCCCCACCACCTCCCGGTGTTGATCGGATTAGTGTTCTTATAAGGAGAGACACAGTAGCGCTCACTTTCTTCCTCTCCAAGCACCAAAAAAGGCCATGTGGGGACACGATGAGAAGGTGGCCTTTTGCTAAACAGGAAGAAGACAGTCACCAGAAAGTAACTCTTACTGAGCCTTGATCTTGGACTTTCCAGCCTCTTAAACTGTATAAGCCACCCAACCTCTGGGATTTGGGTGGGGCAGCCCGAGCGGACTAGTATCCCATCCCGGCCCTGTCTGGGCTAGAGACAATCAGGAGCCACTTTGAGCACATGGGGAGCTCCGCTCGTTTTCCTCCTGCTGTCCTGACTCTGGTAAGGAAGGAGGGCTCAGGCTTCATCCTCCGTTGTTTGCATTAAAGTCATTCATTTCCCTGAAGATGAAGCTGTTAGCTTGGTTTCTGAGCAGAAATATATCAAACTCAATGAGCTACCGGCTTGCTACTAATGTTGGGAGATGTCCATGGTGGCTTTCCACTTAGGTGCCAGTGGGGACACCGTGTGGGCAATGTCCCTGTGTCCCTGGAGAGAGAGAGGGTCACCATCCCTTGTGGGGCCAGCCGGAGCATTAACATCCCTGTAGCTTGAAGTCAGCAGAAAGCAGGACGAGGTCCCAGGCTCCTGCTCACACACATGGCCCCCTAGACATGACGCGCCCGCCCTGTCGGGGCAGCAGATCTGGCTAGATGTCACCCTCACCATCTAGCACCAAGATGCTTTCAGGAGCACAGGCCCCCTCCTCCTGTCACCTCTCGGGACACAAACCTCACCCAGCCGCTGCCCCTGTTCTGGGAGCCTGCGGCGTGCTTGCACAGAGTAAACTGACTCTGATTCTCCCTGACTTCACACACAGGCCCTCGGTGCCTTCAGAGGGCGAGACTTGTTCCCTCTTCTGGCCCCTGTTAGGCTGTGGTTCTGACTCCGCTTCTGTATCCTTTGGAAGGGTTGCTGTTGGTAAGCGGTGGTTCTTGGAAACCGGAGAGGAAACTATAAATGCTCAGAAGCTTGCCTGGGGGGACAGATTCCCGCAACTGGGAACTGGCTGGAACCAGGCCATGGAGTGGTTTTCTCTATGAACACACCCGCCCCTGAGGCCACCTGTGCTGTTTCTACTGAGGGGAGCAGGGGTGTAGGGGGTGGGGGGTGGGGGGGACACGGACACACTGCCACCTCCTGGACTTTAGAGGGAAAATACCTCTTCTTCTCAAGGCCCAGACCCACTGCAAGTCTCCCCCAGCACCTGCTGCGTCATGGGGTCCCTAGACCCCCACTCCCCAGGTCACTCAGAGCCCTCAGCAATGGACAGGTCCGTGCTGAGCCCGGCAGGTCATGAAGGTGGGTTTCTGGGCTTCATAGTGCTCCTGCTCTGTAGTGGGGAAGGGGCCACGGGACTGAGAACTCATGGCTGATTTTAAATGTTCATGCTCACATCCAAGTTTAAAATCATACATTATACAAAAAATTAAAGTCATATCTATTAATATATAAGAGTGCACATTATTTTTATTTACAGTGTGGATAAATCTTACATATAAATATGATTTATATAAAACATTTAATTTCAGATATAAAGTTTAAACATAGTATTTGCATATATCATATAAATGATACAATTGTTTGTTTATTTAACATATATTTATAACTTATATTTCTAACATATAACATAACATATATTTCTAACTGGAACAGAATCTGGCTGAATAAAGACTTGAGGGTGGGGACATTTGCTGGCCTCCCTTTTCAGGCTCCAGAGGGGTCAGAGCCACTGAGGACCAGGGAGAGCAGCTCTGAGAACAGCAAACCCCACATATGCCAGGCCTGGCTCTGAGGTCCGGGTCCCTTACTGTCACCCTGGCTGCCGGACTCTCAGCTTGGTTCAGCACATCAATTCTAGTAACTCCAAACTTTGGACCTCTTGTTATTGCTTGACTTACTGCTAATGTTTCTTTCATTTGCTTTTACAGTCATTCTGACCTATGCAGAAAAGACAGGTAAGGGGAAGGGCCTGGCAAGGCCTTCCACCTGCCTTTCTTTTTTTTTTTTTTAAGATTTTATTTATTTATTTGACAGAGCTAGATCACAAGTAGGCAGAGAGAGAGAGGAGGAAGCAGGCTCACTGCCAAGCAGAGAGCCCAATGTGGGACTCGATCCTAGGACCCTGAGATCATGACATGAGCCGAAGGCAGAGGATTAACCCACTGAGCCACCCAGGTGTCCCCAACTGCCTTTCAATCCTACTTTTGTGTGTGGGTTTGAGGGAGTCTGAGGCATGAAGACAGGAATCCGTAAATAGTGATGCCCTCCCTGGTGTCTTAGTCATGCTGTGCTCAGGGCAAGGGAAACCCAAACACTTAGAAGAGTTCACAAATTCTACTCTCTTCCTGTCTACAAGTCTCTTTTCATATCCCAGGCACCAAAGTAGCCTCACGTCCTTGATTTCACTCACCCAAGGGTCCTTAAAATAGAATTGTGGTCAAGAAAAATCAGATACAACACAGAGAGTGGGATCCCATGGGTGTGTGTTTGCAGATTTCCTTCCTTCGTCAGGTGTTTTTGAAGGGGAGGGGCTCACTCAGCCAGCGGGCCTCCCCTCAGAGTGTGCATTTTGAGGATTTACGATGAAATCCTTCCACGCAGTTAGTGCTGGATTCCTGCGTTGCAAAGCAGGACGGTGGTTCTGGACCACCAGCACGGACGAGGCCAGAGGGTGTCCTGCGAGGCTATGCACGTGGGAAGCTAGAACTTGACCCTCACACCTAAGACCACAGCCTTGGAGCCTGAGGGTGGGGACCTCTATCAAAGAGCCACAGGCACCTGACTTGGGTTCTCATCAGGATGCCCGAGTTTACCCCCTCTGGCATGCAGGTGGGGACCCACCTTCTCTGATGCCTCCACAAGGCCCCCCAAAGCAAGGGGTGTCAGGTCCCTCAATGGAGGTGAGATGGACCCCACTGGAAGAAGCAGGCTTCATCCTGGGACATGTGAGGGTGGGGAGCCTGCAGCAGAGACCCTAGTCCCCATTCAGAAGGCAGATGGGCCCTGGAGGTGGGAAAGAAGCTTCTCCTAATTACACTGACTCGCCCGTAAACTTGAGGCCCCTCTCACTTACTGACAGACGTTCTCCTCTGCAGCTGTAGAAGTCCAGCATCTGGAGTGGGTCGAGGCAGGCCATCAAGAAGAGTTTCATGGAGAGCTGCTTCTTGCTTTGACTCAAGGCAGGATCTTTTTCTTTTGTTCACTGTCAAGGGTAGAAGAGTTCCCGTCTTAATATTTCTGATTTCTTAACAAGGATGTCTGCTCCCATCTCTGGTCAGAAAAACTTTAGGCCCATAAGACTACCCAAATTATTTCCCCAGAGCCTGTTTTTTTGCATTCTCCCCGCAACCCCCTCTCATCTCCACCACACACCCCCCATGTCCCCACCCCCATCTCTATAAAGGCTGAGGCTTGAGCCCACTCCCTGGGCTCTGAACATTCCCTGGAAGGATGTTCCTGGGGACTCAGAGGTGGGCCCTCTGGAGCCTGGCTTTCTGGAGGGCAGGTCAGTGGGGACACCAGTTAGTAAATCCTCTCTCCCAAGTAGAGGTGGCTGCTATGTGTGCAAGACCCCTGTTGTGCTCCATAAGTGCACTTTCCTCTTTTAGTCTTGAGCAGGGAGTGGAGCCATCATCCTGACCCGGAAGCCAGCCTCCGTGTCTGTGTCTCCAGGAAAGTGTCACCATTTCCTATCAAGCCACAGCCAATGGGCATGGATATACAACTTGGATCTGGATAAAACCTGGACAAACACTTGAACTCCTTCTATCTCACATCCCTACGTTGGCCCCCACCATCCCATCCTGGCACAGCAGCAGGAGATGTGGAACGGACTAAACCTTCAGCATCAGCCCAGAACCAGGGTGTGCACTGCCCACTGGGTTTCTAGGGAAGCTGCTGGCTGCCAGGTAGCTAGGATCGTGTTCCAGAGAGATGCAGGACATGTGGAGCCCCTGACTGAAAAGACATTTTTTTTTCCCCCTCTACGGATACTGGCAGCCTTCTACTTCAATGCACTTCTGCTGACTTCCAGAGGCCCCTTCTGGCCCTCTCTGCTCTCTCTGCAGCTGGGGAAGGCAGCTCTGCCTGCCTGCATGGCCCACCAATGGCCTGGAATGAGTACCCCCTAGGACAGTCCTTAATTGTGACTGATAGGAGCAAGTGGATAAAACACCCCAACTCCCTACCTCCCAGCTGGAATCACACAGACACATTTTTCCCTTGTCTCCATGTGGGGTTGAGATCCAGGCACCCTCACTCACAGCTGCCGTGCTGATGGGTAGTTTACCGTCCATCTTCTCCCTGTCTCACTCCCCTCTTCCCTTCCAGCATCTCCTGTCCCTCTGTAATACACTGCCTGCACAGGACATCTGAGCATCTTAGAGAAGGTTCTGTATATGTCTGTTAGGTCCATTTGGCCTATAGCATTGTTCAAATCAACTGTATTGATTTTCTTTTTTTTTTAACTGCTTATTAATTTTCTATATGGATGTTTTATCTACTATTGAAAGTGGGGGTGTGGAAGTCTCTTCTATTATTTTGTTTCTCTCAGTTTTTCCCTTTGGATCTGTCAATATTTGCTTTTTGTATTTATGTCTCTGATGTTATTATGTGCATATAAAAGCATTACTGTTATCTTCCTGTTGAATTGATCTTTCATCATAACAATTACCTTCTTTTCCTCTAGAGACAGTCTTTGACTTAAAATCTATATTGTCCCATATAAGCATAGCCATCCCTGTTTTCTTTTGGTCACGATTTGTGTAGAATACCTCTTCCCATCCCTTTGCTTTCAGCCTGTGTGTGTCTTTAAATGTAAAGTGAGTTTTTATAGACAACATATCTCTGAATCTTGTTTTTAAAATTCCATTTGGCTACTCTATGCCTTTTGAGTGGGGGAGTTTAATCCATTTACATTTATAGTAATTACTGATAGATGAGAGCTTATTATTGCCATCTTGTTAATTGTTCTGTTGGTTTTGTAGTTGCTTTGTTACTTTTCTGTCCTCCTTTGTTATTTGATTTTTTTTTTGTAGTGATTTCCTTTGATTCTTTTCTCTTTTATCTTTTGGATATCTATCACAAGTTTTTCTTTATGATTATATCAAGGTTTGTATGAAATACTTGCAGTTATAACTATTTTACATTGATAATAACTACAATCACATATAAAAACCTTCCCTTGTACTACCCCCATATTCTTTTACTCTGAGTTTACTTTCTTTTTTAATATGAAGGCTAAACTAATAGAAAAATTTTAAAAATCTTTTTTAAGGTTCACTTTTTATATTAGGGTTAAGAATATTTTACATACCACCAGTACAGTGTTATGTTTTTGCCTATATATTGGCCGTTTTCCAGTGGGATGTATGTTTTTGTATGATTCACATTTCTGTTACTGTGTTTCCTTTCATTCCTGGGGGGCTGGGGCCCAGGGTGTGGTATGGAGGCTCTGGCTGGGGTGCAGGCTCTGAGGCAGGCTCTGGGCAGCTCCATCAGACACCATCCATACTGAGAAAGGTTGTGGGAGTCCTCAGCTATGAAGGCTGTGACATCCATAGTGGTGCTGATGGCTCCCTGCACTGGGGAACGTTGCTGGTGTCCTCCGCTCCTTTTCCTCCAAGGGGAGAAGTCATACTCAAAGGGGTTCATCTTGGTGCTAAGCTGCGGTGGTCTGGAGGATGTGATGACACAGGTAAAATGCTTCACACACCTTCTAAGCAGCCATCCTCTGTGTTTGTGCTCTCCTGGGTTCTTCCAGCTTCTTAATTGTACTGTGGAACTCTCTCAGAGCAATTTTTGTCCCTGAGTGGCCATTAAATCATTGTTTATGCAAGAGGACAAAGGGTGGGACCTCCTCATCTACCATCTTGCTAATATCACATTCCACCATAAAAATAGTTACCCAATTCATTTAGGGACAGCTTTAGAAAGTTAGCCAGGGAGGTTATAAACAACAATGTCTTTAGTATGGAGCTTCTTTGAGCCCCATTTGTATTCATTTCTTATGGGTACTGTAACAAATTATCTAAATGGGGGTGGCTTAAAATAACAGAAATGTATTTTTTCACTGCTCTGCAGGCCAGAATTCTGGGCCAGGGTCAGGGTACGGCAGGGTCATGCTGAAGTCAGAGGTTGTAGGGGAGAATTCATGCCTTACCTCTTGTAGGTTCTTGTGACTGCTGGTATCCTGATTCCCACCCCATCTTCACTAGTCCTCTCCTCTGCTGTCTGTGTTCAATTCCCTCTGCCCCTCTCTTAATAGGTCACTTGTAATTGCACTTAGGTTAATTAAACTTTTTCATATCAGGTAATGTTTTGGATTGCAGGATTAGGATCTGATACCTTTGGGGGCCATGACTGCAGCCTGTTTTATTGTTGCCGTATCAATTCTCTGTGAACACACATCTCTCTCTCTCCCTCTCCCTTTCATGTTCACAAGGCATTTCTCTAAGTACATCCAGCGCCAAGTTATGTCCAGGCTCAGAGGGGCACACAAAGGAAGACCTTTCTCAGGATTTTTAAAAATGACCTGCTGTGTCTTCCATTATCTTGCCAAAAAAAGACATTGCCAGAGACAGGCTTTAACCATCTGGGGAGAAGCTGTCTCTACAGAGAAGGTCATGGGCTATTACCCTTTGGATCTCTGATTGTATGTAGGGGCTGTGGTCCTCAGGTCTCATGGAGGGTATTTGTCTCAAATATGATCAAATATGATCTACATTTGTCTCCCTTTTTAATCCTTTTTTACTCATTGGGAACAATGTAATTGGTATTGGCTGAGTGACACAACTAAATCGCCCAAAGTGTGGAAATGACTATAATCTGGTTATATTTTTCTTAAGCTCATGAGACATTTTGAAACCTTTTGCAAAGTCTGGGGTAAGAATCATTTTTCTGCACATATCTTGGCTCAAGAATTAGGAATATAATATCTTACTGTTCCTCTGATTTGTGACACATAAATCAAGTTCTTACCTACCTGCCCCTTACCTGATCTCAGCTACTGATGAAAGCTGCTAGTTAGAATGATCCACTTTCCCACCAAATTCATACATCTTTCCCCTCCAGGACAGGCTTCAGAGATTTGGGGAGATGTCTTGTTATTATACTACAGTGATGAATCAGGCCAGCAGGAGGTTCCATGTGACCCAACCTCTCAGGTGCCTAGCCAAGAACTCAGGGCTCCTTGTAAAACATCATCTCCAAATCAGCTGATGCCCTGGGATCACATTGCCATGAGAGTGTAGCCCCTACAGGCTACACTCTCATGGAAGAGTTAGAAGAACCCCTTCCACCTGAGTGTCTTCCTCACCCTCACTCCTGCCCCAGGACTGGGGAAGAGAGGCACTGGAGAAAGATAGGAGCTTCTGGTGGGGATTTCCTTACACAGGACAGGGCTATTTGTCCTTGGCCCTAGAGATATGAATATTGAAATCTTTTGTTCCTACTTTTCAAGGAAGCCACTGTCTATTAGGCAAGATGGAACCCTAGATACATAAATAACTATGTACTCATGAATACATGCATGTTACAGCTTAACTGAGATGTGCCATGGTTATAGTGGAGATGAGATGAGGGTATGGAGGAAAGAGGGGTGCTGACTGGGGGAGTCAGAGAAACTGCTCAGAGAGGAGAGATTTCAAAGAGGAAAAGGGATTTTCAGGGGGACAAGGATGGGGGGAGAGGATTATCTTCTCCAGGCACAGAGTGAGGCAACACTCACTGCTGATGTTCATCACTTCTTAGAGCATCACGGGACCTTCCTCCCTCTTCCCCAAGAGCCAGGGGTGAGGGAGACTTACTTTTCTCTCCTAAGAACCATGGTTCTCTCCAAAGAGCAGACTGAGATTTCTGAATGCCTGGTTTTTTTAGACTTTGCCCAACTATGGGGAAAATCTCACTCTTCTTTGGATGCTGAGGAGTTTCTAAATTTAGATGGCTGAGAATCTGTTTCCAGTGGAAAGGGTATCTCCCATGAAGAAGAGGATGACTTTTATTTTATTTTATTTTATTTTATTTTATTTTATTTTATAAGTAGGCTTCACACCCAGCGTGGAGTTCAACATGGGGCTTAAACTCATGACCCTGAGATCAAGACCTGAACTGAGATCGAGTTGGACACTTACTGACTAAGCCACTCAGGCACCCCAAATAGGATGATTATTGAAGAGCTTTCACCAGGCCAGGGACACTCTGTGCAAATACATCCTTCACCTTCCACTCCTGTCTCCCTCAGAGGCTGTCCCACTTGCCTGCGGGGCCAGTGCTCTTAGAGCGGTGAGCTTGGACCTATCACATGCTAGCACAACACCCACACCCAGGTCCCACCAGCCCATGTCAGCAACTCTGGGTCTGGAGCTGGTCTCCTGCTGCCTACTAGTGGGTCTGCAGTAGGAAAGGTGCACGCTTTCCCTGTGGGCAGTTTGCTGATGTCCCTCTCCACTCTGAGTCTTTGGCGCCTACACAGGGCTGCCATCTAGAAACCAGGGGGATATCCAGTGGTCACACAGCCCCATCTTCATCTCTAACCACATTAGTTTCCTTGTTTGCATTCAGTGCTCCTCAACATGTAGATTCCTCCTTGGTCATGAAAGATTCTTTTGTAGAGCCAACAAAAGTCTTTACTTCCAGTGAGGAGACAATAAGCTATTACTGAATATCTTCTTAAATTCCTAAGGGATTCTAAATGTCAGTAGCAGGATTGTTCATTCCTTTTGTTTTCCCAGAACTCAAATTCTCTAAACAGTGGTAGGTTCTAGAAGCAAAACAGTCAAGGTGACCACAGGTCTGTGTGCTGCCCCTGGGGACTTGCCTATTACCTCATTTCCCTGGGTTTTGTTGTCTTTAGCTGACCAGGTCTCCCTTAGGGAGGTTGATGACAAAGAGACAACCAGATAGACAGACAAAAAGAAAGGGAACCATACAAGCATGTTCTGGGGAGGCGGCTAGGAGGACACTGAAAATATCTTCCCAACATCTCAGGAGGTCCCCCGAAAACTTCATCCCCATTGTCCTTTCTGGGTCCTGTCCATGAGACCTTGGAGTTACAACCTTGCCTTGGCAGGCTGAAGAAGTGTCCAGAAGATCCAATCTGAGATCCTGGGGCTGCTCCAGCTTCCAGCACACAGGAGAGAAGGCAAAGGTCACCGCTGCGGTCTCCAGGGACAGGAGACACCACCCCTTCTTCTGAGACATGGGTTAGACACAGTGCTGCATTGTTGGGTCAGCAAGGTGTACCCAAATTCTCTCTGTGGGCATCTGGCTTCTCATATTAACTATTTTCTTTAATCCCAACTTAACTTTAATTTTAAGTCCCAGTCTTTGTTGTGGTGTCTATTCAGAAATATGCTCTCGGTGATGAAGCAGTTTGGCTTGACTATTTTGCGTTATCTGTTGGGTCTGCATTTCAATCAATGGTTAACTTGGCATCTAGTTAGAGCCTGAAGCAGAACAAGCCCCCATGTCTGTAACAGTAGATCCTGGAGTGATCACTCTTTAGACAGCTGGCTGTCTCCAGAGAGGAGCCCTGTGAACGGGCCAGCCTCCCTGGTCCCTCTCAGTCCAGCCTCAGCTCCCATGGGACCAGAGGCCCCTCCATCACCTCTACCACCTCCTCCAGCTGCAGGAGAAGTGAGCCTGCCAGCCCCGAGAGGCAGGACAGAAGAGCTCTGTCAGGCCTTCAGACTTGCAAATCGACTCCATGCAGACCTGTGCCTCTTTAACTCTGGGGCAGGAGTCAATCCAGAGCAGCTCTGACCATTGTCTATCTGCCCAGCCCCATCCTTCTTGCCCTTTGGTCCAGAAGCAGCAGATTCAGGGCACTTTCCAAGATGAGCCTCCAGGCCCAGCTCCTCTGTCTCCTGGTGATGGGCTTTCAGGGTAAGCATGTTTCCCACTGCTGAGGGGGAACTGGACCTTTAGCCTTTGACAGAGAGACCATGTGCTCAAAAGGGGCTTTGGGCAATTATAGTGGGTTATTTAGTGTGGTTTTGACTTAACTTTTAGTGGGAAATCCAGACACAGAGCCCAGGGCTGACAACGAGGAAGAGGCATAAACAGCCTTGAACCTGCCCTTGGTCCCCTGAGGACCGAAGAGCACTCTGTCCATGTTCCCACCCCAAGTCCACCCTGCCATTGGAGGCTCACTGTGGACCAGTTTAGGCTATAAGGGAGGGATATCCATTGGCCCCTCATGGTGGGGAGGGGCTGTGACCTGTTGGGTCACTTTTCACAGCTTGCCCTGGCCCAGAGGACACATTGACAGAGAACTGGGTGAATTTTTGGACACAGGCAAAGGTGGGGAGGCCCGGGGGCACTTGACTTTTAATTTCTATCAGGTTTAAGCCTGGCATGGTTCTTCTGAGGAATGATGTTTCCTTGAAGCCTTTGACTGAAGTAATACACTGGGTTCCTCAAATGGGGTGTCTTTGCAGGCTTCGGGGGGCAGCTCGTCCTGACTCAGGCTCCAGAGACCCTGGCTGCAGCTCAGAACAGCTTCATCTCAATCACCCGTAGAAGTAGCGTGGAGGGAGGAACCTCCATGGCCTGGTACCAACAGATAACCAACGAGGCTCCTAGGTTGCTCATCTTCGGGGCTTCTGCCCGGGCAGCTGGAACCCCATCCCGGTTCCGGGGAAGTGGCTCTGGCTCTGACTTCTCCCTCAACATCCACAGAGTGGAGGCTGAAGATGTGGGAGTGTATTACTATCAGCAGCACTTCCACTGGCCTCTCCCAGTGATAGGTCCCCAGACAAAAATACCCTTCTGGGCTGTGGATGCCAGTTGTTGAACAAAGACACCTGCTCCCTGCAGGTGGCCACAGCGTGAGAGGAGTGATGTACCCAGGTTTTAGATTCCAGTCTTTCAGAGTCTATGTCTTCTGACCTGGTGCAGCAGGGGCTGGTTGGAGAGTTACTGTCTCCCATTTAAAGCAGATCTACATAGAGGAAAGTGTCCAGGTCGAGAGAGCCAAGCAGCGATCTAGACAGAAGCTTGAGATGGATTCATTTATTACTGTCCTGTTATGTATTACAGCCTAACAGAGCACCTCAAAACTTAAAAGCTTCAAAGAACAACAACTCATTATTTCTCATGATGCTGTGGGTTGGCGGGGTGATTTCTCTGCTGGTTTGTTGGCCCTCACTCATGCATCTGCTGTCCATTGGAAGATTAGCTAGACTGAAAGACCTCAGTTTGTCTCTCCCCACGCCTGCCAGCTGGTGCTGTGGGCTGGGAGCCTTGGGTCTCCTCTGAGTCACAACAAGGGAAGGGGTGGTTAGAGACCTCCACCCCCAGGTGCAGGCTCTCAAGGGCTGAACGGACCATAGAAATTTATAAATTAATAATAATGCAAGTTTTATTTTCATCTTCCACTGGCAATTGTGAATACTTCTCCCCATCTCGCATACCCTGTCACACCACTGAATGCTCCCGCCAACTCCCCATGATAATGAACTTTCATGTTTACAATGGACAGCTATGTACTGTCATTACGCAGAGCCCATCTTGGTGCTATTTGTGTCATGCATTTTACTTTTACATATGTTTTAAAACTCATGATATATTCTTTTTTTTAAAAGATTTTATTTATTTATTTATTTGATAGAGAGAGAGAGAGAGACACAGCCAGAGAGGGAATACAAGCAGGGGGAGTGGGAAAGGGAGAAGCAGGCTTCTGGCCAAGCAGGGAGCCTAATGCGGGGCTCGATCCCAGGACCCTGGGTTCATGACCTGAGATGAGGGCAGACGCTTAACGACTGAACCACCCAGGCACCCCAAACTCATGATAAATTCTTTTTTTTTTGCAACAAATATGTATTTTTAAAATTTTTTTCCATTCAAGTTTTGTAAACTATCTCCTGTTACATTTTAGAATTTATTTCTTTTTTTAAAATTTTTTAAAATTTCTTTTCAG